>CAUYPK010054283.1:0-20618 GCA_963574355.1 Loris lydekkerianus | reverse complement strand
AACATCAATGGTTTGGTCCCTGTCTTAGGTTGACTGAACACAGAGTGATCTTACCCATCTTTGGGTACTATGAATGTAATCCACCGTGCAGCCTCTCCATATCCTGTCTTAGGTTGTCCCAGCTTTGGGAGTCTTACCCGTCATTGGTGCTATGGAGGGCGGTGAAAAATAATAGTTAGATTCTTGGTTAATGAGCCAGTGATATTGGACCTCGACCTGATTTAACTGCCTCTAACCTTCAAATTTAGTGTTTTTATGCCATTTGATGCTTGTTTCGTATCCCTTTCAAGGCTCCGGTAATCAAGGGTGTGACCTTCCAGAGCAGTTTATGTGACTCGATTGTGACATTTTTCAAGTTGTCAAGGGGATAAGGCCCCCAAAAATCTAGATTAGTGTCTTTGAGCTTTTCCTTTTTTAATTTTTAGGTTAATGGATTTTTAGATAAATCTTCATCTGCACAGAAGATTTTGTTTAAAACCCTACTTTTTTGTTATGATAAATTGTGATGTCTTCATTTTGAACTTATGTCATACTGAGTGACCCAATTTCTTTATGAATCTTACAGACAGAGCAGAGAAGTAACCTTGTGTACCAACTAGATACGTTTTTAATGAATTATATGTTCATTCTGCCCCAGAAAAGTTTCATCCCAACTGCTATTGGCCTGGCAGCTGAGGGTGGTCAAGCAGCAGCCGCTGGGAATCCGGAAAATGTAGGAACACAGCATTGTGTTCCCAAGGTTATCTTTTTTCAACAACTAATTATATTTCATTGGAGGAAATTTTAAAACAAAGTGAATAGGGGGAAAATGGTAGTTTTCCTCATCGATGAGTAAAAATTAATACTATGAGGCATATCCATAATTTCCCTTTATGTTAAAATTTTATGTTCTGCTATGTCTACAACTTATGAAACTGGTGATGCACCCAATACATGTCCTAGAAAGCAGAAAGGGTTCTGGAACCTACCATCTGTTCACCTCTACTGTTTGGGTTTCTAGAGTGATAGGGGACAATTGATTAGTCAACTCAGATTCCAAGGGACATCCCAACAAAAGGCTTAAATCTAATAAGAAGTTGGCATTTGTCTTTGGGTCTAGTTTATGTCAAAGTATCCAGAATCAATTTCACAGCCAGCAAAAGCCACAGATGCTGCTCCAAAGAGGCTTGGGAATGTCTTCCATCGGAGACACCCTCAGAGAACTCTACTTTTCAGACGTTAGAGCAGAGACTTCCCACTCAAATGCAGTATGAGATGACATGAAATATTACCTGGAAAAGGAGCATCAAAAAGCTTTTAATGGAGGACTGATGTTGGGTAACTTTCATTTAAAAAAAGCAATATGGTGGGACCCAGTTTGAGCGTCCAGCTGCCCACCGACGTGAGTCAGCCAGCTGCATCACCTCTCAGGCCACAGTCTCTGCCCAGCCATCCTGGAGCCCTGCCAGGACTCAGCCCCCTCTCATCACAGGGTGGGTGTTGGTTTGGCTGAGATGTGGCCCCACCTAAATAGTTTCTAGCATTTCAGGGGAAGCAATTAACTGTACATCTTTTAAATTAAATTTTAAATAATTTTTTAACTAAGAAATTTATTCCCTAGTGAACGTTGTCGAATCTTCCCTTATCTACATCCCACCTGCACAATTTTTGCCATGTCCATATACCATCTGAAGCATTATTTGCTTGCTTTTCCTCTTAATGGACTGATTTATTTTACCTAAATACATTTAAAAAAGAAGAAGAAGAAGAATTTTGTGAAACTACCATGAATAGGAAAGCCAGTGTCACTACCCTGGAACAGAAGGTCGGCCTGAGAAAGGGCGAGGTGACTAGCCGGTGTCCGTGCCCTCCATTGCCAGCCACGTCCATCCGGAGCCTGACCCACTCTCATCCCACCGCAGGCGTCAGTCCTTAGTCTGACATCTTCATCATTTACTCCATTTACAGAGCAAGCCTCTCTCCCCTTCCAGCGTCACCTTGCCCACTTGGGCCTATGTCTCATCTCCAGGCTCCTGCTCTCACAGGAGGGCACGTCTGCAGCCTGGTGCACTACTAACCTTGTCCTAGCCTGAAATAACTCTTCCCAGTGTTCTCCTCCCCACTCGGGGCAGCCTTCCCAGCTCATTCGTAGCCTCCACTCTGTGCCTCTGGGAGAAGGACGTGAGTACACTGCCTCTGTGCCTACATGCTCTGCCCTGCCCTCCTCAGGTGCAGAGCTCCCTGGAACAGCCCAGGTTCCTAAATACCAGGTGCTTCTGGACCCTCCCTCCTGCCCACCCCAAACCCCTCCATAGCATTTGATCCCCCATGAGCCAGCCCTTCCGGAATTATCTTTCTTGGTTTGTTGGACATTCAAGAAGTCCTTCGTGTAACCCTCCTTCAGCCCACTGCTCATCCCCTCTCCCCCTTGAGGGTATAGGAAGTCCTCAAGGACCTACCTCAATCCCATCACTTTCCTCTTTCTCCTTGCCCTGAGCAAAAAGATGCCTCCTCCAAATTTCACAATGTTGGACCTCAGCAGATTATTTAACTCCCATGGGCCTCAGTTTTCTCATCTGTGAAGTGTGGGGGTCACTCTAGTTCCTAGATTGATGGGATACGAAGCATAAGTGCCCAGAATTTGGTGGATACTCAGCAGGTGTTAACTCGTGTCCCCTCTGCAGTGCCCGAGTCCACCTGGCCAACACAGGCTCCTCCCCCAAGGCCAAAATTCAGTGCTTAGCCGTGTGTGCCATGGCTGTGCCTGGAACGGAGGGTAGGACAGGGATGCCCCGGCACCACAACTCTGAACACAGAGGCTGGAATGTGGTGGGCACTCCTGCAATGCTTACTGATGAGTGAATATCAGCCTCAGCTAATAAGAAAGAAAAGTAGCTGGGATTGAAGAATAACCTTCATGATAACAATTCGTACCATCTAGACCAGTGATTTTCAACTGGTGGCTGCAGCACACAGGTGTGCCACGAGAGGATCCTAGGTGTGCCTTGAAATTGTTAAAGATGGTTAATTAAATGATTTTTGAAAGAAGTTAAAAGCACAATAAGCATATTCTTTTTTTTTTTACTTTTTTTTTTTTTAATCAACATAATTCAATTGTGCCATAGAAGTTTAACTATGTGTTCAAGTGTGCTGGGAGATAAAAAAAGTTTGAAAAATACTGATCTAGGCACACAATTGTAAATACAGACAGAAGCCTGAAAGAATTGAAGTAACTCTAAGTAGCAAAACTGAAATTTTTGAAATGCATTCTATGCAAGTAGAAAAACAAATTTTTGAAATGCATTGGGAAAGCTCATTCTTTTGTAGAATAATTCAGTCTTTCTTTTATAATGCAATTGGTCATCACATGACTTCCCTGTCTTATGAATTTTCATTTTTATCAAGTTTTCTTTAAGCAGAGATATTTTCACTTGGGTGGCTTTCTTTCACCAGCAATCTGAAATAGTAGTGGAAAGTAGTAAACAAATTGTATCTGATTCTGGTTGAACTGGTCACATTGTGATATACTCTATGACAAAAAAAAAAAAAAAAAAGAATGAGCTCTTATTGATGATGTTAAGCAAATTATGTTTATTAAAAGAGAATTTAAATGCAGCATGTGGGCTTATTTTCTTGACAGGACATTTCTTATAAGTGTATTTCTTTTGAGAGCGTTCAAATGTCACGTCACTTAATGATGTTACTGTAATTGCCTCAATATTATCTCAACTAAGAGGTTGAAGTCTTTGAATAGAAGCGTAATGAAGCCACCGCAGAGAGGGCGACTTGTTTGTTCAGCAGGATCCATCCGGGTTTTCACTGTGTGATTCTGTTTCCCAGGACATCATTCACTTGATAACACAGATGAACTCACGGAAAAGCCACCGTGTTATTACTGATGTCTGCCAAGGCGCGTTAAGGGACATAATCCTGATTTTTCATTCTTATTCTTTTTATATTACCTATTTAATTTATTTTTTTAATTAATTAATTTATTTATTTTTTATTGTTAAGTCATAGCTGTGTACATTAGTGCAATCACCTGTACCCATTCTAAGATGCACCATAGATGTGGCCCCACCCATTACCCTCCCTTCACCCAAACCTCCCCCCATCTTCTTCTTAATACAAAGTGCTACATACTCATTATGAGATATTTGGATTAAGTCAACTGTAATCCTATCACACCATCCCCCTACCCAGGAATCATCACGGACAATGTTTTTATGTAAACCATCTGATCTTTTTAACATATATTTTACGTATTTATATACTTACTTATATATGTATGTGTATATTTTTATATAGGTATATTCTTTTATATATAATATCTATTGTTACTGATTATAAAATCGTTTTTAGGAAGTACAACACTAAATCACTATATCCACTCTTTCCTTGACTACTTTTACACTTTTTTCCCACTAAATATTTGTGGTGAACATTTTTCCTTATCAATGGAATATTCTTTTCCATCACCATTATTTTATATTGATGAAAAAAAAATCACATAACATTAACCATCAACCCTTTTAGAGGGAATGACTCAGCGCCATTTAGTGCATTCACAGTATCATCCAACCACCACTTCTATCTAGCCCAGAAACATCATCATCACCCCAAAAGAACCCTCATGCCCATGAGGCAGTCTCCCCGCCATCCCTCCTCCCCTCCCCTGGCAGCCACTAGTCTACTTTCTGTGTTCGTTTCATCCAAATGGAATTACACAAAATGTTACCTTTTCTGGCAGGCATCTTTCACTTAGTGTTATTTTTCAAGGCTCCTACTTGCATTGTAGTACCTATCAGAATTCGTTCCTTTCCGCTGGATATTACATGTATCTACCACAGTTTGTTTATCTGCGCCTCTGTTGATGGACATTTGGGTTGTTTCCACCCTTTGGCTATTGTGAACAGCGCTGCTATAAACATCCACGTACCTGTGTTTGTTTGAGTCTGTTTTCAATTCTTTGGGTGTATACGTAGGAGTGGAATTGTTGGGTTGTAGGATAATTCTATGTTTAATTTTTGAAGAGCTGCCAAACTGTTTTCCACAATTGCGGAACTGTTTTACATTCTTACCAGCAACGGATGAGGGTTCCACGCTCTCCAGTCCTAACTACACTGATTTTCTCACTTTTTGATCAGGCTGGCCTCGTGCATATGAAACGTATTTCCTCCTGGTTTTGATCTGCATGTCTCTTCCCACCTCCTTTGTAATTCCTGCATCCTGTGACATGGTATCCTTTAGTTACCTAGTGCTCTCAGGTGGACATTTAAATCAGCAAGTTTTTGTCTTTATAAACAACACTGTGGTACCCTTCCTCCCAGCACAATCTTCACACAAATGTCTTGGCATGTATTTTATATGCAATCCCTAAAAGTAGATTTATTGGAGCAAAAAGTGAAGCTAAGGCTTTGGACATCCATTGACAAATTGCCTCCAAGAAATAGTAATCTAATTTATACTTCTTGGCATATTTGATCTCTTTCTTTTAAGTTATTCATTCCTTCAAAAATATATAATAAGCTCAAAAA
Organism: Loris lydekkerianus; assembly: GCA_963574355.1. Lineage (NCBI taxonomy): Eukaryota > Metazoa > Chordata > Mammalia > Primates > Lorisidae > Loris > Loris lydekkerianus. The sequence goes on along the minus strand of CAUYPK010054283.1, from coordinate 15,102 downwards.
AAATTCGCTACCTGCATTAAAACCTGCTAATACTAAGCCCGTCCAAATTTTTGTCATTTATTCACATGTGAGGATTCCCCCACATAATTTAGCACAGAACTCATACTGCACTTTAAAATTATCAGAAAAAGCCAGGCGCAGTGGCTCACACTTGTAATCCCAGCACTCTGGGAGGCTGAGGCAAATGATGGCTTACGCTCAAAAGTTTGAGAACAGCCTGAACAAGAGCAAGACCCTGTCTGTACTAAAAATAGAAAAGCTACCCAGGTGCCGTGCCGGGTGCCTGTGGTCCCAGCTACTTGGGAGGCTGAGACAAGTGGATCTCTTGAGCCTAGGAGTTTGAGGTTGCTGTGAGCTATGAGGCCATGACACTCTACCTGACGGAGTGACAGAATGAGGCCCTGTCTCAAAAAACAAAAAAATGTAATTATTAGAGATATAATACTTTCTTAAATGTATATGAAGAGCCCTTTAATCCAGACAGTTTAATTTATAAACAGTCCAAGATAACCATAGGGTTGTTCAGGTTCAATAATTTGAGTTGGAGCAATGCCTTGTTGGTTTGACTCAACTCTAAAATAAGTAGTTCACTCGTCCAACCAGATGCCACCTTTGAAAATCATCATTACGGTTCTTTAGAGACAAGGTCTGCTCTTCCCTTTGTGGTGTGGCTATCACTGTGTTCAACTTCTTTGGCCTTTTCTGAAGGAAGTGAAAGCTGACACAGCCATCATCATTAAGGTAGTAGAGAGCCCCACTGCGTTGACCTGGATATCTCTCCGTGAAGCCTAAAGTAAGCTGATGACTTGTGTCACTACTTCCCAAAAAGTGCCACTTTCTGGACCTTGAACATCCTGTATGTAATTAGTAATTGAAAAAATATATATTCCCTGGGCTAGATGAATAACAATTTTAAATTTTCAAGTATTTTTTTGTTATGTCTAGCACACCTAAATTACACAGTAGATACAACTTAACAAGTTGGTGCAGCGTGAGTGATGTAAGGCTCTATTTTTAAAAGAAAGGGCGATTGTAGCTGAAGGAATAGATTAAAGTATAGAGCCACCCGCGCTACTTAGGAGCAGTCGAGTAATTTATGAAAACTAGAGGTAAGCAAAGTGTTTTGGGGAGGGTAATTTCCAGCCTAGATATATAGTACAGTCAATCATTACGGTTATAATGAAGAAATAATTTTTGCCCTGGAAAGAGCACTTTGGAATTAGTATGTGAAAACAAAAGCGTATATAATTTGTACTCTGAAGATATTAGCATGCTCTGGGAGCAGCCCCACTCATCATATCCCAACCCATCTTCATCTCAGAATCCGAACCAGGGTGAGAAGCCGGAAGGAGCTAAATAACAGAACGTGGATTATAAAGTTCTTCATTGTCAACCACTGGGACCTAACTGATAATTCTCTAGTTAATAACCAAGATTTTGAGTCCCAGCTTAAAACAATTTCTTCTTTATTAGTGTTGTGCCGAAGAAAAATTTTTATCCCTTACTTTTGATTGTATTAAATGCCCCATATTCTTCATTATTAATGAGAGAGTTTGTCTCTCAGATTATATAGTTACTTAATCTGTTTCTACTTATGCAAACCATTTTAAGTAAATTTATTCAGGATCATTCATTTGTTTTTGCAGTTTTTATTTTTTGACTGGGGTCGGATTTGAACCTGCCACCTCCGGCATATGGGGCGGGTGCCCTACTCCTTTGAGCCACAGGCACCACCCTTGTTCATTTGTTTTTTAAGAAAAAAAAAAAAAAAACTTTTTAACCTGCCTTTAAAAATCTTAGCAAACAAAATCCCAATCTCATATCCAATGTACTCAGCCCTACTATGAAGCTAAATTATAGCTTTCACATGAAGGCTATAACCCAACTATAGCACGAGACTATGGAGAAAGGGCCAAGGAAGGGGAAGGGAGGGGGAGGTTTTGGTGGAGGGAGGGTAATGGGTGGGGCCACATCTATGGTGCATCTTAGAATGGGTACAGGCGATTGCACTAATGTACATAGCTATGATTTAACAATAAAAAAAAAAAATCCCAATCTCTTCCCTGCCCTAGTGGACATCACTATTGTCTTTCTCTCTCCACTTCCTTGACCCCTTCCCCCGCCCCTTCATTTTTTCCCCTTCATCTCTCTCTCACCCCTTTATTCTGAAAATACCCCCATTGCTTGGGAAATTTCTCTATTATGCAGTTCCTTCCCTGGACAGAGTACAAATGTTACCATCTCCCCATTTCTTGGCATCCTGGATATGTGCAGAGACCTAGGCTTGGTCAATTGCACTTTCTCATTCACAGTTTTGAAATTTTAGGGAGTGAAGATAAGAAACAGATGCACCCGAATGTTATTTGGTGTGATGACAGAAGAGTTAGGAGCCTGGGGTGGTAACGGCAGGTGCACAGGCGGGTGGGCGCCAGTGGGGGAGCCCAACCCAACACGGCTGATGCTGCTGGCTTCCTGCTTCTGTGGAACTTGCTCCCTTTCTGAGACAATTTGGGAGCCTTTTCATTGGTTCTGTGAACTGTTGATATCCTTCCAATAAATTCCTATCCTCTTAAGTTAATCAGAATCAATTTCTGCTGTTGGTAATAAAGCCCTTGATTGATACAGTGTATATCTTGGCTTACAACTTGCAACACAAATCTTGGGCTTGTCACTGATTGTATCTATTAATAGAGAATCAATTTGAAATTCAAATTCAATTGCATATGTGTTGAGGAACTGTTGTTTAAGGCATTATTCTGAAGAATAAAGAAAGGCTAAAGACGTAAATTTTTTCTTCCACAGACTCAAAATCTGGTGACACATAACCATACAATCACACTGCGAGGCAGATTACACAGAGGCCCACACATGAGACCGAACGCTGATATTGCAAGGGTGCAAGTCAAATCTATTACGTATAGAACATAAAAGTCTTAACACAATAATTAAGGATATGAAGTGAAAGTTATATTAATTAGTTTGATGTAAGCACTCCAAATTATATTTAAAAAATCAACACATTGTACCCCACAAATGTATAAATGTATTCATGATCTATGTGTATATGACTTAATTTTTAAAAAGACCAAAAGCTGGGACCTGTCAGAAAGGAAGGGGGTGGTCTCATTCGACTGATCCCGAAAGGCTCTGTGGACAAGACGAGGCTTGAGGCCACCTCATCCAGGTTTGCTGGAAAATATCACCACATTTTCTTGTCTAGGACAGTGATAGGCTGAAAGCTCATGGGGAGTGTGAAGAAGAAATAGTTCCTTGAAATGATGGAATAGCAAATCAAGGGACTCTGAAGCTGACTCCCCCATCTCACCCTCCTGGAAACAGGATAATAACTTCCACGTAGTGAACACCACCATCAGGTACCCCTGCCCTTCTTCCGCAGAACACCGCTCTCCCTCCTGGCCCCATGCCCTTGGCCTTGGCCAGCTGAAAGCAGAGGTGCCGAGATGCCAGTGTTATCATGTAAAGAATGAAACCTTCTTTGCACTGGAAGATAAAGTGAAGTTACAAAAATGTCATTATTTTCATTTAAAAACATTTAGTTGATTTTTTGTTTTTTGGTTTGTTTGTTTTGGTTCTTTTTCTTTTTGAGACAGAATCTCACTATGTCACCCTCGGTCATGGCGTCACAGCTGACAGCAACCTCAAATTCTTGGGCTTAAGTGATTCTCTTGCCTCAGTCTCTCAAGTAACTGGGACTACTTTTTTGTTGCAGTTGTCATTTTTGTTTAGCAGGCTCTGAAACCCACAGGCTGCTGCTCTTAGCCCTGCTGCACTTGGGTCCCTACATCCCCACCCCACTCTGAACCTGACTTGGCTTCCTCCTTTGGAGCAGTTCAAAAAGGGACAACCAGGCTAAGAAATGTGGGTGCTGTTTGTCCCTCTACTCGTCGCCTCTAGCTGGTCACACCCCAGGGCATCCAGCCGGCTCCTCTGGAGACTGGGTTCTTTTCACCCTTTGGATCTCAAGTTGGACTTCCCCTCCTCAGGTAGTCAAACAATCTCAGCAGAAACGCACCTCTCCCTACCTGTCCTTCTGTTCCCCAGCAAGCTCACATCCACATCTCTCAAGATCTGCCAAGCTTTGTATTAATAACAGGTTTGCTTATTAAGAATCCTTCTCTCCTGCTAGAGGGTGACTTCATGGGGTCAAGTGCCGTTTCACTTTGCCCAATCTCTGGCTGGCACATAGTAGGCACAGGGGAAATACTGGTTGAAAGAGTACTTGACTGTGTCAGAACACTAGAAAACTCTGAAAGAATTAGCTCTTGAGAGATTCTTACAGCTTCCTCAGAACTTTGTAATTCCTCCATAGGAGTTTTTCTTTTAGGGCAAAATAATAATAATGATGGTGGGTGCCCTCTTTGAATACAAAGGTGTTTGTAACGACAGCGGATGCTGATTAATACAAATACAGGACTTGAATAAAAGCTAACCTGCTCACCTCCCTCGCATAAATCCATTAGTGTCTCTCTCTTTCATAAGGGAAGACTGAATGCACTTTGCATTCAGTCTGTTTCTGAAGTTTTACCCTTTGAAGTTTCACTGCTGAAACAAAATGTCCATCTTCCACGCCAGAATAGGATACTGAAAGGAAGGGGTCTGACTTTTCATAAAGGTGTTATAAATTAGTACGTGGAACATTGTTACCAGCTGGTAAGTGTGAATCCGTCTTAATTACTTAGGGCTCTATTTTTCTCTTCTAATAACCTCTCATTGAAAAGACACCAAAGTAAAAAAATCCATTGTATGATCTCTTCAGACTCGTAGGTGCAAAAGAAGATGAAACAAATAAAGCCAGCTGGGGTCTTTGGTCATTTCCAGACGTCCACATTTCTCACACCGTGTTTTTAAGAAATACAGTCTTCTTAAACTATCCAAAATGTCTTGCCTGTACTTGGAGAAGAAATGAAGCCATTTTCAAAATTATAGCCGAACAAAGAGCACTGCTATTTCTTCCGAACTTAACAATAGAGCCTGCATTTAAAAGGATTTTAAAATGTATCCCAGAGCATTCTGCTAAAGTTATGAAACCAGCTTCTATGGAACTGGCAGGTAGGGCTAGGTAATTGAGTGCATTATCTTGCAATAGTTTTGCGTGTTTAAATGATTGATAGGCTGGTCATTAGTGATTTGTCATGATCAAGGTCACTCTGCAATGCATACCATGGGTCAACTTTTGTTATTGCAGAAACTGTATCTGAAACTTCACTGTCAGTGTTATTATGAGTCAGCCAGGTTGGATACTTCGTTTCAACAAGTGCTATGAGTCATTTGAAATTATGTATCATTCATAAGCAGAAAAAACGTTTTAAATTCTGTTGTATCCCACCTACCTGTGACATTTTGATTCTCTATAGAGTGGGAAAAAAACAGTATACATTGTAATTTGGTGTCTATTTTTCAGGTAATTGACTTAATAAGTCTGAATAAAATCGTGTGCCACCCAGTTTGCATAAGAGATGTAGAATTAAGCAGCAACTTTCTGAGAGTAACATCAAAGTTCAGGATGGTAATTCTGAAAGCTGGTTTTTCCCCCCTTGGCATGTAAAAGCTGGCAAGTTTTTCTATCTCAGAAGCACTACGGAGTTGATCTGATTAAAGCATATATGCTGAATTTCTACTGAATTTTAAGCTGAAAAGTACATATTTGGGGGACTCACGTTAGATAGGAGCACACGGTGTGAGGTGTTTCTGTGTGTCCATGATGCCATGAGCATTCTTTGTGACCCTTCACCCTAATGTATGTGAAGCTTCCCACTGCCCCTGCTGATGTATTTCTTCTCCGAAACTGGCTTGATTTCGATTCTGATTTTGTTAAGAATTCATAGGATCAAATAATAAATCCATAGTCAATGATAACAGATGCCTGTCACTTCTTGGCCGAGTGCCTGAGGAGAAAGACGAATCCCACTTTTTCAGGAGAGTATTTCTGAACTCGTCTCTGGTGCCTTTATTTGTTTCCGGAGGCAGAAATGATACGTACAGTATTGTCATCTGATGTAGACTACCCAGTGATTTATTTGTATTTAGTGCCTGCATCTGTCATCCTTGTCCTTATTAGCTGGTGGGACCCTTCCCACTCTTTTCATCATCTGTAACCTCAGGTCTGAGTTATGACACTCCTGAAATCAGCGCTTCCTCCTGACCCAGGAATTGTACTTCCTAAGCTCACCTTCACCTTGCCTCTCCCACTCACCCTCCCAAACCCAGTTTATGAACCTGCAATAACAATTCCATGTAACAGTTCTAAACAGATTTCCATGAAATTCAATGTACGTGTATGCCCTGTTTTTCTTCAAGATAGCAATATAAAGCAATGTAGAAAATCAGGCCCTGTGTAACCAAATAATAAGAAAGTTTCTAAAAAATCAACAAACATCCTGTTTGGGAAAACCTAAGTAAAATCAGAGAAAAACACAGTATTCTTCATTAGGTCAGGAAATATGTCTAAAGCAGCACTCTGCAGCAAGGCCTGGGCCAGGCTTGGCTGTGCACAAATTGAGAGTCCTCGTGTGTCAGGGAAGGATAGGGCTTGGAACCAAAGAACCTAGCTGCATTACCTCCCCCACAAGGTCTCTGGACTTGAACAGTGGCCACAGCGGTGATACTAATTAAAAGTTAGACTTTGACAACCAATTGAAAAGGGTGGATAGAAGCAGGGAGGGGCTGTGACGGAGGCTGAGGGTTCCAGTCTGGGTCGTTGGTAGTAAGACAGAGTTTGAAGAAAGAGCAACAGGGTTTGTCACCTGGGTAAAATCTGGAGTAGAGAGAAAGGTGACTTTGACATTGTACATCTCATTAGCTAGTGCTCCACACTGCCTGACCCACAGCCGTCACCATATCCCAGTCCCCCAGAGACACTTCAGTCCAGACACAGCCTGTCAGCCACCTTTGGATCTTCTGGATGTCCCCACAAGTCAATTCTCTTTTGGTGGCCCCTCTAGCTGCCAGCACGTGGGAGCAAAGGGTCTTTTCTCATACCTGAGGGAGCAGAGAGGGAGATTGTCTAGAAAAGCCCCATTAAGACTTCCCAGGGAGCCCGAGGGCACACCAACATTTAGGCAGTGGACAGAAGGACAGGAAATGGTGACGATATGGAGAAGCCAGCATGTGACTTTTTTCAGGGGGTAGGGGGCTACCATGGCCATAGCAGGTACCTTGGGGGGAAGTGTACAGTTTAGGATCTGGAGAATGCAGAGGGTCAGAGTAATGTCACAAATATAGGCAGGACTAGCTAGAAAAAGCCATGTGTTTACCTGGGCACAAAACTTCACAGGTACCAAAACCTCAGAAATCAAAGTAAATAATATTTTAATGCAATATATATTTTTAAATAAAAATCAATGCCAAGAAAAAACCCTAAGATGAAGAAAATATCACTTTTTAAATAAAGCAGATAGTATTATTGATTTACCTTGTTGCCTGAGGGTGAAACAGGGCTCGTCACTGTTATGAATCAGCTGCAGCTTGTAAGATAAAGACCAGCCCTGCCAGGACGCATTTTTGCCCCAATGTGGAGAGCTCAGATTGAGAAACCACAGAGATAAAAGCAGAACCCAGATGTAAAGAGAAACTAAATTCTGTCATCATGTTTAACTCCCTAAATCTCCTATGCCTCAGAGTAAGTTCTCCAGGACTTTTGGCAATAGGAGACTAATTCCCTTTTTAATTAATTTATTTTTTTACAGCCAGGGTCTTGCTCTGGTGTTCAGGACACTTTTGAACTCCTGAGCTCAAGTGATCCTCCTGCCTCAGCCTCCCAAAGTGCTGGGATTACAGGCGTGAGTCACAGAGGTCGCCAGCCTGCCTTTTCGTAATAAACCAGTTTGAATTGGATTTTGGTCCCTTCACTTCAAAGAGCTGGAGATTACCAGGGAGGAAACCAATCCCATGTGACTTGCCCTCGTCTTGTCGGCGTGCCGACAGCCCTCGTATGGCTTTGCCTTTCCCAAGCTCTTCTCAGCTTCGTTATTTTCTCCTTGGTCATCTCTTCCTGAAAGAATGGAGTGAGTTTCCCCAGTTGTGCAGCCTGAGAGACCCTGAGAACGGCCCCCAACAATTCTCTGAGAACCACGGGCTCAGTAAACATCGTTTAATTGTAATGAGATCACTTCTACTGCTCCCTTGGTAATTATAAACACATAACTTTGCATTATAAGATTAAAGAAATTCTGTGGAGTGGCTGTCGCAAGACCACTGTTTATAGAAACTTTTTGTAACAAATAAATTCTGAGTCCAAAACACTGATAAGCGACCTTGGGGGATAAAGGTTCATGTTCATGTCTGGGCACTTCCCATGTAGTCCAGACGCTCCATTTATTTCCATTCTGTCCAGCTTCTCACTGTCATTAACAGTCAGGTCCAACTGTGTGAAGCCCAGTGCTAGGGATTAGTGACAAAAATGTGGACAGAATACACCCAGCTGCTCTCAGGAAGCTGAATGCCCAGCAAGGAACCTTGTAGGCAAATTCCCCACACATGGGCTGCCGCGCTGGGGCAGACCCCCCCAAATTCTCCCTCTTTGCTGCTTGTTTTCTCCTGGTCATCATCATCCTCCAACTGTGACCAAATTTGTGTCCCTCCCCTCCCCTGTGGTTTCACAGTAACAGTGAGGACTTCAGTCTGCCAGCACATCACCTGCACAAACAAACCTTGCCATGCACTTAACCTGGGGCTGTATAGTTTCCTAATCTTCATAAGCAGGCTAAAAACGAGTTCTGTACATTCACTGAGGTCAAAGTTTATGCCTTGGTATATTTGTCTTCTCGTAGCACCAGAATTAGAACTGGGCATCTCAAAGTTTCTCTGTAAATCTTTTGTTTGATGGGGAAATGGAGCTTCGCTTTTTCCAATAGATTGTTCTGGAACAATATACACCACTAAATGTTTATGAAATGAATCACTTACAAAAGAGTCCTAGAGCCCCGTTACTAAAGTGAAGACCCACCCCCTTGTTTATGGTTTTTGTTGTTTGCTTTTTGTGGCTGGGGCCAGGTTTGAACCTGCTACCTCTGGTATATGGGGCGGCACCCTACTGCTTAAGCCACAGGCACCCTACTCCTTGAGCCACAGGCACCACTGGTACCCCCTTGTTTAATCTGCTGCATATATGCATGTGCCCCTCTTGCATTACATTAATAGTGAATCCCTGTAATGGTGAGGTAGGTATGTTTTAAAACTGTAACTAATTTGTAAAATGCAAATCAGGGAAACTTACTGTTTGTTCTCCATAGTAATTTGCTTTCATCAAATATTTTAACTGCGTCCTTTTTCAAAAGCATGTTTGGCTCCTTAACAGGTTCTTAAAAGGAGCCAGAATGTTAGTTTCCTTGGAGTATTAAAGTGAAAAACTGAAAGTTTTCCTAAATTCTGGGCACTTCTACGGATGTATATTATCAAACATATTGGTAGAAAGAAAATCACATGGAGCCATCCTTGTTTTCTCTTTTAAAAGAAAGCTTCTTTTTAAAAATTGTAATTTTTGAACAGGAGGGTATGAGAAGTTGGCTCAGGTGGGAGTTTGACAGTTCTTGATTCATTTGTTATTGGGAAAAATAAAGTACATGTCACTTGTGAGGAGTTTGGGAGTGCACAGAGGGGAAAACTGTATCTCTGTCACCAAGATAGGGCCCAAGTCATGCCCTACGCCCTTTCCACAGGTGACAGTGGGAAGAATCAGAAGAAATAACTGCAGCATTTGTTGAAATCAGACACTCTCAAGAACCCAGTGAAGTGAAAAGGGCATTAGGATCTGTCAGCAGCTAATGTATGCGTTTAGATCAGGAGCTGGTACAATTTGCTCCAGCTTCTGTGACAAAGCACCACACACTGGGGGGGGCGGAGGGGGGCTGAAGCAGCAGGAGTTGTCTCCTGGTTCTGCAGGCTGACAGGCCAAGCTCAAGGGTTTGGGGGGGTTGGCTCCTTCTGAGAGCTGCAAAGGAGAATATGTTCCAGGCCTCTCTCCTAACTTCCAGTACTCTGCTAGCCATACTTGGCATCCCCTGATTTCTAGAAGTGTCACACCAAACTCTGCCTTCATCTCACGTGGCATTCTGTGTGTGTGAGTGTGTCTAAACGTAAGGATATACTGGTTTAGGACTCATCTACAAAGACCCTATTTCCAAATAAGGTCATATTCGTAAGCACTCAACATCTTTGGGGGGCACAGAGTGTAATCCGTAACAGTGGGCAAGCTTCCTTTATAAAGAGGCAGATAGTAAACATTTTAGCCTAAGGTCTCTGATGAAGGTACTCAACTCTGCCTTCATAGTGCGAAAACCACCAGAAACAGCATGTATGGGGGTGCACAACTCTCTTCCAATGATTTGTGAACAGTGAAATTCAATTTTCACAGAATTTTCCTGTGTTACAAAGCATTATTCTCCTTTTGTTTTTTCCTACCATTCAAAAGTATAACAACGATTCTTAGCTTATGGGCTGTACAAAAACAGACAGCTGACTGGATTTGGCGCCTGGGCCATAATTCGTCCACCCCACTTAAGAGCATCAGCTTGCTTTCTCCCCACAGGATTTCTGTACATAGATGTATAGTGACTCCAAAATATGCCTGCAGCAAATCAGGAAGCGAGAATCCAATCCATGTCTACTGTGCGCCTGCAAAACAATTTGCAGAAAGCCTGTGTCCTGGGTCGCACAGCCCTGACAACCTTTACCCGGAAGGGAGAATCAATCAGTAGAAGCCTCTGACTGCTTAGAAAATTGAAATGCAGGTGGTAGTGTTAAAAAGAAAAAAACGAAGGAAATAAACACCCTGCTCAAGTTAAAAGAAGAGTCCATCATGTTTCATGTCAGGTAGCTGAAAATGTTTTGGGGGGAAATGCATGATACCTTCCATTTGAGTATTGCTCCCAGACAGCAGTATCTGGAACGAACAGGAAATTGACACGAGTGAAATGGCCATCAGAAATACTTTCTGTGAAAAAATATTTTTTTGCATGCTTGATATCCTATGTTTGAGTCCCTAATGCGAGCAGTAAAGGAAGAGTTTCATTGTTTTTTTGAGTGAGAGAAGGGCTCCTTCCTGTCTGGGCTTGAAGGCATTTTGCTTCCTCTAAGACCCAGCCCTGGCTGAGAGGGGTGGAGATTGCATCGTCCCTCAGCATCGCCACTGCCCCGCCCCTTGCCCCTGTTTTTAACCACAATTACCAAGCTGGTTGCTGACAAATGTAACAGCTTGGCACATAGTAGGGATTTTTAACAAAACTGTTATCTGGTCCCTCTGAATAGCTCCCTGAAACTCTAACTTGGATCCATATTTGGCACCATGGTGAGACCAGAAATCAACTGTTACATTTTAAGACACCAAAAATTCAATAAAAAATATAGTTTTATATCTATTGTGAGGTGTCTAAGTGATTGTTTTCCTGTTTATTTATAGATGATGTCAGGATTAATCTAAGGAGACCATCAGGAAACAAAATCTGCATTTCTCAATAATTGAAAGAACAGATTGAGCATTTTAGTATCTTTTTAAGTAAAAGAAAAAGGTTATATCCCTTTGAAGCAGTTTAACTTACAAATGAGAAACACTTCCTAAAGGCTCTCCCCCACCCCCTTTTTTCTCCCCTGAAGTATAACCTACAGATAGTCTAGTGCCTAGATCTTAAGGTACACCTACAAAAACCTTTTATCTGACGCCACTCCTGAGCTTAGGGGCAAGATAGGATAACCATTATTACCACTTCTGTGCAACATTGTTTTGGAGATCATAGCTAGTATGGTAAGCTCTTTGATATATTCTAATCCATTTTTAAATACTTCATTCTTTGATCGGTTTTGCCCATATTTGTCTCTATTTTCTTTAGCATTATTAGTCATAGGTATTTTGAAGTACCTGTTTGCTAATTCTGGATAATCTCTTAGTTGGCATCTACTGACTCTTTGATCTTCATTGTCAGTATCGTGTGTGTGTGTGTGTGTGTGTGTGTGTGTGTGTGTGTGTTTTTAAATTCTTACGTCAGCTAATTTTTTTATTTTATGCCAGATACTGTGGATAATACATTGCAGAATTTCTGAATTATATTATCTTCTTCTAAAACATGCCTTTTCAAATACTTCTGTTTAATCTTTCATAATCATGAAGGTAAAAGTATTACTCTGGCATCCATGCAAACTGCTTGTTTTTGAGCCTGAGCTAAATGGACATCTTTAGCATCATAAAAGACTGGAAAATGTCATCTAGTATATAGAATCGATTGTTCAGAATAGCTTGGAAAGGATGCAAGGTTGTTCTTAAGACTATTTCATTTTTAGATGGCAATTTTAAATCGTTGCATACCCCAAATTGCTTCAATCCTAAACCAATGGCTGCCTATTCATCACAAACGTGTTCTGTGCTTCTGAATCATTTTGGAAGAAAGGGACAAAGCTTGTCTCATTACAGGGTGACACCGAACGCAGCTTAGCCCGGAGAAATCATGAGATGTCATCTGAAGATACAATTATCTTTCTCGTCCTGAGACTCCCTTATAAATTTGCTTGGTGATAATTAGAGAATGAAAGTCATAACTTACAGTTATGCAATCAGATTCTGTACTTTTCTTTTTTTCTTTCTTTCTTTTCTTCTTAAAATCTTTTATCCTGTTTTTGTTGATGCTTAAGGAAAACAGCTTTGTCCATAACTCACTTTGGCCTAGACATATGATCCCAACTTGTATTTGGCCAATTAGGAATGAAGCCAAAGTACCTTCTTTGTAGGCCTATTCATTTGATAAGTGGCTCTTAACTGATGATTTTTTTCATATAGCCTCTAATGAGAACTCATACGTTGCTTTGATTATGCCCCAGGAGATGAAGGACTTGATGGTAATTCAAATGGGCACCCCCAAAAAGACATGTCAGTTTCCTATCCAGTTCTAGACACATTTTTTGAAAACCTTGTAACAAAAAACAAACCCGAAAATCCCCACCAGTCTGAGACTGTATGCAAGTTCTCACAATATAAACTGGAAAAAAAAAACAAGAATTCCAATACGGCGACCCAATAGGCCTCCACAGATAAAGTCATTGACTAAGATTCTCTCCTTTCTTGATAAACACATAATTTCCTTCAAAACAAATTGCATACAGTCTCAGATTGGTGTGGAATTTCAGTTTTGTTTTTTTTTAACAAGGTTTTAAAAAAAATCTGGCTAGAACTAGACAAGAAACTGACACGTCTTTTTAGGGGCACCCATCTGAATTCCATCAGTCCTTCGATTCTTGGGGCATAATCAATGCAACCTAAAGTACTGTATGTTTCATGTTCTTATGGTTATGTAATTCCAACTTAGGTTTCCTTTATATATTTGTGCCACTTTCAATGTAGACAGAGCTGGATCTTCTATGCAATAGTTTGTTACCGGGCTCCATTGACATAAATTACTAGAACTGTACCTAACAGCACAAATTAATACTTTTACTGTCCCTTATTGGCAACTCACTGATCGTCTCAAGGGCAATGGGAAAAATAAAAAGCAAAATAAAATGTTTGCTTTTGATATCTGTTTATTGTATAATATTAAATTCTACCTTGATATCGTATCATATGGATGAAACATCCATGAAATGAATCAGAAAAAATCAAGTGCGTCTCATTCAAACAACCATTTCCACCTTTACCTCACATTTTATGGCAACAAGTTGATAACATATGAAGAGTAACAACAGGAACTGAAATTAACTTGCCTGTTTTTATTATTAAGTTGCTGCAGGTTATTTAAATAGGATTACTGGCTTCCTGTACTATTTATTCATTTTTTAAAAATAGCAAATTTTATTAAAAGACTAAAATTAAAAACTATACTTGAAAGAACTACAGTACTTAATTATTGGCTTTGCTTGGTTTTTATAAATGGAAAATTTTTTATTCAGCAGGTAAGTCCTATTTTTGCACTTAAGCTTGTGAATCATGAAAAGAAAGTCAAAACCTCAATTCCCACAGGTGATTGTTTTTGTGTTGGGGAATGATTTTGCATTGAGAACTACAGATGTGGTCTGACTAGTTATTTAGTATTTATTAAATGTCAGCTGTGTGCCCAGCTTTTAAAGTATTGTTTAAATATTATTTTTGTGATTCATAGGCTTGTACAGAATCATCTCATAAAGAATGTAACCGCCGTATAATATGGGATTCACAGAGACTTTCTTAGTGGAGGGGACATATTTTGGAAGGGTTAACTAACATCTTTCTATTTTCCATCAAGAGAGAAAAATCAATTAAATAAATTAAGTCCTGTTGACTCCAGCATGCTAACCATGTATCAATAAGCAACCTGGGCTAGTCTGGTCTAGGCATGTTACAGAATCACGAAGCAGCCTCAAAGCTATTCTTCTTTGCAGCTAACTCTGACGGCTTCAGCAGTGAACATTTGGTCTCCCATATCCTCTGATGCACGATCCCCAATTATTTCTAGTAAGGTTCCACTAGGAACAGGGGAAGCTGCCCAACAGCAGGGGCCAGTGATCCTCCTCCCTGCAGAGGTGACTGCAAGGGGGAAGGGAGCCACATACCTCTGCTGCTCCCCAACCTCTGGGCATTTTTTAGTTATTGTCCAGAACATCCAAAGTTCACGGTTGAATGAACAAATCCACCTGTTCTGATGAGTTTCTGAGTACCTCAAGCATTGCTGAGTCTGTTTTGATTTGTAACTTGTGCTTTTTGTTAGGTCAAGTACAAATTACTTTTTTCTTTTTCAAAGTAATGTAACATTCCATCATTCAATGTAGTTTGTTCCCTCCCCCTGTCCCCCCCCAAATCATTTTGATTCATAGAGAAGTTTCACTATTTTTATTATTTATTTATTTATTTATTTTTTATTAAATCATAGCTGTGTACACTAATGCGATCATGGGGCACCATACGCTGGTTTTATAGACCGTTTGACACATTTTCATCACACTGGTTAACATAGCCTTCCTGGCATTTTCTTAGTTATTGTGTTAAGACATTTATATTCTACATTTACTAAGTTTCACATATACCCTTGTAAGATGTACTGTAGGTGTGATCCCACCAATCACCCTCCCTCCACCCACCACCCACCTCCCCCCTCCCTTCCCCCTTCCCCCTATTCTTAGGTTGTA
>CAUYPK010054282.1:0-17636 GCA_963574355.1 Loris lydekkerianus | reverse complement strand
CTACTATGAAGGTAAACTATAGCTTTCACATGAAGGCTATAACCCAACTATACCACAAGACTATGAGGAAAGGACCAAGGAAGGGGAAGGGGGGGGGGGGAGGTTTGGGTGGAGGGAGGGCGATGGGTTGGGCCACATCTAGGGTGCATATTTTTATCTATAATAATAATAAAATAATAATAATAATAATAAAAAAAAAAAAAAACAAAAAAAAAAAAAAAAGAATATTCCCCATCTAGCCTAATTTTCTCTGACCTCATCTGAGCACCTGTAGAGAGTGTTTTATCAATAAAAAATAATATGGTCTAAAAGAAGAATCAATTAAAAATGCCAGTAATTCCAAATTATTAAACAAAAATTCAACTTTTAAGAAGTTTGTAGGAAACTAGGACAAAATTAAAAATAACAGTACTGGCTTAATAATATAGACATTCTTCAAAAATTATTTGTAACAAAATTTTAGAGGCAGTTACAACTAAGAAATTGATTAGAGTATATAAATGGATGCCGAGTATAATTACTCTGCTTATGTTTTTTAATGCTCAGAAAATTAATATAAAGAAGTTTTATTTTTATTTTATTTTATTTTATTTTTGGGATGAGGGCCTTGCTATGTTGCCCAGGCTAATCTCTAACTCCTGAGCTCAAGCGATCCTCCCACTTCATCTTCCCGAGCAGCTGAGATTACAGGAATGAGCCACTTTGCTCGGCTAATATAAAATTTTTTTTTTTACCATTTTGCTTTAGTGCACACAAATACACTTATGTCTATCAGAGATATTTTTGAAAATTTTAAAATAGAACTATTTTATATACTTATGAATATTAAAAACCTAATTTTTAACCCAAGGAATTACCCAGAGAACAATCTCCTTCTTTCTTTCATTTGACTATGTCTTACCCTTTCTTTTTTTCTAGTTTCAACCTGACTTGATCGGGACAGATTCCTCGAGCCTTTCAACCATATGGATTGCCTATCATGTGAGTGACACACTGCTTGTGGCTGCTAGGTGGTACACGCCATGTGTCACCAACATTGTGCTCCTATATAAGGTTGGGGCTCGAGATAATGTATGTTGTTGATGACAGTATGACCACACTATTTAAAAAAAGGAATGACAGATGTTCTGACAATGGCTGTGGCAAATCAGTGTTGCTGAAATCTTTCTAACAGCAGGAAGAACTCTTGTGACAGCTCTGGTCTTGCAAATGACAAGACGATTTGGGGAGTGAGGGAACTTCACTCTAGTAGAAATTGAAATGTTGAAGGGTTAGGCTTGGTGGGAGAGACCTATGAACGTAAGAATGGAGAATAGATATTGTCTGAAATAGTCACATTGGTAAAGATGGTATTTTAGAAGTATGTTAGAGAAAATAAAGTTTCAAAATTTAAAAAAAAAAATTAAGGAAAAGGGAGAAAATCTTTATGGCAGTCAGAAAATGGGGAAAGCAGAAAATGAGGATAGGTTTTGAAAAAGTATATTAATTTTGACAGCCTTTCAACCTTGGTAGAGCCTAAAAGGTGATGTGTTCATTTCATGAACAAAAAAACAATTGAAAAGGAAAATTGTCCATACAGCGGTAATACAGAAAGGAAAGGAAGGGTCAGTGTAGGTAATATTAATTATAAGGGAGTGTTTTTAAGAGTCTCCTCTGGGTACAACAGCTCTAGCACCAGTCAGCTTTCATGAACAACAACAACAACAAAAAGCCTTAGTGATTTTTAAATGAGGTCATTGATGCAAATGTGTGCCGGCAATCAAGGCACAATTACTAGTGAAAATGCATTATGTTTTGGAGCTTATCAAACCAACTGTCTTTATGCACATGCGAGCTAATACCTTGAAGAGAATGTGATCCCTTAGTGGTTCCTGTACGTGGGGCGTGCTCCTTAGAGACACTGATTTCTCAGACATGTTTATATCCCAACATCGGCATGAAAAAAATAAACAGTGCTATAAATAAGTAAGACAGATAAAGAGTTTAACCTCATCTAATCATGGAGAACAGAGTTCTGTCCTTGGCTCTTCCAAAGCATCCTTTCAGAGCATAGAGATGACAAGAAAGGTCCTAACGTTAACTTTGAAACTCTATAGTTCCAAAGCTTTCTTGGATTTTCTAATTTTTAAAGTAATTATTTAGAGGAAGTTAGGAAACCTTCATATGTTATAGAGAAGTTTTTCAGAATTGGACTTAGAAGGCCTGAAATGTTTTTTGCCCTGCACTAGATAGTGACCTTAGGCAAATTTATCCATACGAGACTCTTAAAAACACTCCCTTATAATTAATATTACCTACACTGACCCTTCCTTTCCTTTCTGTATTACCGCTGTATGGACAATTTTCCTTTTCAATTGTTTTTTTGTTCATGAAATTTATCCATACGTTCTACTTTCTTCACATCTCAGAAAAAAAGGAGTTTGTGCTCGGTGACAGTTAAGATATTTTCTGACGCTTGATTTTAAAACTTGTATAGCGATAATACCACCCATGGGAAGAGGCCGGGAAGAGCTACAGAGAGCTCAGGAACTGTCCAGGGTGCTTAGAAATGCAGGGTCCATTCATTCTCCGGAGTTATAACCAGAAGCCACAATGTGACTCCATCTGTTATTTATCCAGGGTTTCTCCATAGCAAGCTATTCTGTCAGTATCGAATGGTTACA
The DNA here is from genome assembly GCA_963574355.1 of Loris lydekkerianus. Lineage (NCBI taxonomy): Eukaryota > Metazoa > Chordata > Mammalia > Primates > Lorisidae > Loris > Loris lydekkerianus. Next base: position 14,973 of record CAUYPK010054282.1, on the reverse strand, counting down.
ATTCAATATGTGATCCATTTCCTTTTGCTTAAGGGGAGAAATTACACATGTAGCATCACCTCTGTTCTGGCTCCCCCTTCCTACGGGTCTTGATGACTCCTTCCATCTATTCGTTATTTAAAGCAGGCTAGCACAATAGCCCTCAGGGTCTACTTGCTATAGAAAACTCATGCTCGGGTTTTTTTAAGCCGTCTCAGGAGATGTGAGGATAAGCGCCTCATCTCGTACTTCTTACAGAGAGGGAGGAGAGAGAGACTTTGAAAAACACACTTGTGACCAGGGTGTATCAAGGAAGAAAAGGAGAGGGCGGCGGCCGAGGCAGATAAGGAGAGTGAGCTGTAACTGAGCATCCTTAGTAGCAGCAGCACGCTGCATTGACAGGTGTGTCTCGGGGTCACACCAGGTCATCACAGCGTGATCTCGTCCTCCAGAGCTCATTGCCGTGACTTCTCACTCACAACCTGCCTTGTGGGGTCAGTGGGCAGGAAGCGCTGTGAGAGTGTGAGGCTGATCTTAGTGAGATCTAGGCCCTCCTGGGTGAAAGAGGAGGCAGCATAAACTCCGTGCCGTTGCAATATTTGTACCAATTCTGTGTCCTGAAATGTCACTCTTACACCTGTTGCTTCTACCCGGATCCTCTTCCATCTCATGTCCCCCGACCGTCGTTCTTTTCCTGTTCTGTGAGGGGTTTGTTTGAAGGCATGGTTTCCATCCCATGGACTCGGGGGTGCTGGGTTGTTGTGAAAACGAGTGGCTTTTGTCCCAATCAATCCTCTCCCTGGCCCCAGGCCTGAGCTGCCACTCAGAAATATACACAGTGGCAGCTAAGAATTCAGTCTGGTAATCCTCACGGCATCCAGAGCCTTTAACTGACTCTTCTTGATTTCAGCTCCGTAACCGACGCACAATTTCCACAGAGCTTACACACAGGCGTCTGTGGGGTTCTGGGCACGCAGGGATTCCCAAGAGATTGATGCTCTGTTAAATCAATTACATTGAGAGGTGCTCCTTCCTGGCCCATGTTTTCTGCTTCACTGTTCTCTTGAGATGTGTTTTCTCCCAAGACACTCGGCAGATCCTCATGTAAATAAACTTGGGGCACAGTTCCAATGAAATACATGCCCAGAAATACCCACATCCCAGTAGTCATTTGAGTTTAACTTCAGGTTCTCAATGTCTCCCTATGTGTAAGAAATAGTCCCTCCAGGGACAGAGGTCAGAGGTGTAACTGACCGTCTTGCAAAGTTGCTAAATTTGCTGGTATCACTACCATTCAGGTTGAAGATATGGGGTATGGAGCTGAAGCAGGAGGCTTATGGTGACCATAGGTATCTCTAGTCAAGTTCTATGCCTCCATGAGACATAGTAGCCTTGTTGCAGTAACACTGCCATGGCACAGAAGACCCCAGGGGAGGGTTTGGTGAGAACATGGTGGTGTCGGGATCTTGCTTATTGAAGAAGGACTTTGGTATCAGCAGAGGGGGTGAAGAATGGACCAGATAAACCAGACAGAAGCCACATGGACTTAGGAAAGGGAGAGAATTAATAGGAATTAATCCTATAGACACATTAGTATCTGGGAATGATGACAGGACTTCAAGTCCATTTGTTTAGGCTGGAAAGAAATGTGGGGAAAGGTTTTGAAGGAATACCTTTAGCTCTTTGCTCAGCATATGGGCTGCTGTCGAGGTCAGATACGTGGGCTCAGATTTTGCTGGAGAAGATAGACTTGGGGTTACTGAACACCCTTCACACTGCCTCTTGGTAGGGTTCCTTCCCTTACTTAAACTACTTCCTTTACAGCTGTGGGATGTCTCTAGAGATTTTGTACTTGGGAGGTTTTCGGGTAATCGGTTTCCCATATTATTGGAAGCAGCCTTGGTGTTAACGGGCCCTTAGTAATGCTGTTTGATGAACGAATGAACCAAGATTGTGTACAATGAGTGTGCACATGAGGGATGGAAAGATTAAGATCAAAGCTTCAACCAAATGGGTTGATAAAAAAGTCAGAATAACTGGGAGGGCGGCCAGTGGCGAGCTGGTCGCGGAGGCAGAAATTGGGGGGTGAAGCTGGAAACGGTCGTTGTGGGGAGGGGGCTTGCGGAGAGTGGGCTGGATGAGGTCCAGAGGGGGCGAGGTACCTGGAGCCTGTTAGGTCACTTTTAAGAACGTGTTTTAAGAAAGCAGTTGCCCTCAGCAGTGAGAGCAGAAATCGGGTGGTGAGGGGTTGGGGAACGTGTGAGAGGGAGACGAGAATGGGTCCCTGAAGGGAAAGTGGGAAATGGAGGGCAGTTTGAGTGGGAGCGAGAACTTGAACTTCTTTAAGACGGAGGAGGTCGTAATTCTGAGGTTTCATTCACGCCTCCATCAGGGGCCCTCTAAGGTTTCAGGGAAAAAAAAAAAAAATCCACAAACTTTATTAAGCCAACTCTGGTGATTACTACTGGACCTAGTACTATTATTAAAACTTTGAGATGTTACTATGTGGTTGACAGACATTATTTTTATTTTTCATAATAATCTGCAAAATAGGTGCCGTTACCTCTCTTTTACAAATAAGAATATTGAGGCTGAGAAAGGCAAACTGACTTGGCAGGAAAATAGGGTCTCCTAGTGGCTGGGCGCTTCGGGACTGGTGTCCAATTTCTTGGGTTCAAATCCCGTTTGTTTTTTTCCCACTGAGCAGTCAGAAGATTCCAGGCAAGTTTCTCAACCCTTTGTTTTTCAGTGTCTTCAGCTGTCGGAGGAGATAACGATGGAATTTACCTTACAGGCTTTTATGAAGATTAAATAGGATGAGGCATAGAGTGCTTATAATGCTGACGGACTCTCTGTGAGTTCTGGAACAAATGCGTCCTGATGGCTGTTATGGTTAGACACCACAAAGTGTGTAAGCAGAAGAGAAAAAAAGCAAACCGAGTTTTGCCAGGACACTCTGTGCCACACCAGGCCACTTCCAAAACCCATTTTGGAAAACATCTGTCCTTTGGCAAATCATGTATTGTTCCCAAGCGTGAGTTTCTGCAGCCATCAGATGCAGACGATGATAGTGACAATGAAACCCTTTCCTACTTTGCTGGAAGAGTCACATGTGACCACAGAAGGCACAGTTTGGTAAACTGTCAGGGGCTGTGCTAATATCCACTGTTGTCATTATCAGTGATGAGCATAGAAACCAGCTCAAAGACCTTGGTGTGTTTGCCTCTACCTTTAATTTCACGGAAATTAAATTTGTGCCACATGCACTCACCTCTTGGATGACACAAAGTGTTGGAGGTGGTCACCGGTCTGAAACAAGAATGTTCTGACTTCGGTCACACTTCAAGTAAGATACAAGTTAGGGTTTCACCACCCCACTGGACCTCCAAAGGTAGGAATAAAAAAACAATGCAAAATGGTTTTATTAAAACAAGTGTTTGGGAATCACATTTTTATGTTTATCCAAAACTCGAGGGAACATAGCAGTAGCCAACGTGTTCGTTATGTTGGCACAGAGGCTTCTACTTTTTTAAACATCGAGTTCATTGTCCTTTGCTGGAATGCCTGATTTCAGTTACTTTTCAAAAGGTCAGTTTATTTCTGGGAGTAATATTTCTGCAATGCTGAGAACAGAGGCCAAAAGGGGAAAGAGGACAAGGCCTGTGGAATAGATTATATCCCCATCCGGGATCCCTTAGGGAAACTTAGAAACCAGAGCTTCGCTGTCCCGAAGTGGATACTTCCACTCTGGAATGGAATTAGGATGTTGCAAGAGACGCATTTAATCAAATTTAGCTCCATCTTGTTCACAGAGTCTCATTCCCCAGATTTCGGTTCAGGTCTTTTCTCTGCCAATTCATGTTCATCAACTCCTTCCAAAAGTAACTCCTAGCATACGGTCAACAGACCAGGCACCCCGAGTGCCCCGTATGCGCGAGGCAGAGGACTGGCACACACACCGATCCAGGGTGAAAGGCACGAGCTCTGCTCACAGCTCTGCCAAAGCCCCTCTCAGGGCCACAGCCTGGCGGGGACTCAGTAAATACCAGCTGGAGGAATGAAGCCGTCCTCCCAGGTGCCAGTTGCTGAGAAATCACCTGTCTTTGGGGCAGGTGGTGGGGGAAGAACTTTCAGGGAAGATGCCATGTAAGCAATTGTGACGGAACATAGGAATTTTCTGAGGGGGTGAAGGGCATGGGAGCTGTGTGGGGAATCATGGAAGTGTCCATGGCAGGGAGGCCCAGGGTCCCTCAGGGCCCCTGTGTCATTGAGTGTTCACGTGTGAGTGAGGAATGAAGAGGCAGCTGGCAGGGGGCACTGGCGGCGACCGTCCCGTCCTGCTGTGAAACGTCTGTGCTGCCCATGAGTCCTAGTAAGTTAGTTTCTCTCTTTTGTTTCCCCCCCGTGGCTCCTCTTAGTGGCAGAGGTGGTTGGCATCCTGCCCACGTGAGCAGAGCCCTGCAGAGGTGGTTTCCGTGGGCTCCCGGCGCCTCTGAGCACTCACACCATCCCTCCCCACCTCAAGGCCCACTCACGTTCCCCCCATCCCACGCTGCCTTCTCCCATGGGTGCCTGAGGCCTGGGAGGGCTGGGGGGGGGGCAGATGCTGTCCCACCAGCTGTGGCTGGTGAAGGGGCACAGTAGGGGGTCCTGCCATCCCTCACCGGGGTGGAAGAGAGGTGGCTGCTCGAACTGTCCTCCTACCGGAATGAGCACACCCATGTGGAAGGCGTGAAAGCAGGGAGCTTCAGGAGGGCTGAGGTGTACAGAGGCAGGAGGCTAAATCAGGAGGAATTTCCTGAGGGGGGGGTGTTCAGATACTTGCAAGCCTTTTAAAGACGTGTCTGTGGCCTCCTACAGGGACTGAGATCAGTACAGGGGACACTGTGCCTGGATGGATGGGACCCTCCCGCAGGCTCCCACACTCGCCCACCAAGTTTGTAATGATGGTTTTCAGTGTCTGTCATTCCTCCCTGGGCTGTAGATTCCACAGCAGCAAGAGCTGTGGCTAATGCTGCCTTGATGCTGCGTCCCTGCTACTCAGCTCAGTGGGTGCTCCATCACTGTGTGGAATGCACCCCTGAATGGTGTGCACCTGGCCTCCCCACTTCCTGGCTCTGCAGGATATGTAATTAGTAGTTCTGTTGAGATGGACAGGTAGGGTGGGCAAAATGTTCATTAAAACTTGGATCCACCAAAGCTCTTTCCTGAAGGAAGAAATATGATGGTCTCTCCCCTCTCTCAGGGCTCTCTATGCTTTGACACTGTGCCCGAGGAAACCTAAGAGGGTCCTCCATGCCCACTGTCGTGCCGGAGAACACCATCCTCCTTAGAGGCTTCTTGTTCCCACATACCAGGGCTGGGTGTTTGGGGTAGCAGACACTCAGGACATGCTTGTTAAATTGACTTTTTAATGTGCCATTCAAGAAAACAAAAGGCAAGGCATTTCAGATTTTTCTGAAACAGAGGTGGAAATTTGGATGAAGAACATAAGAATGAAGATGGATCCTTCGCAAGTTCAATTCAGATTTGGAGCTTAGAGCCACCTTCATCGTGCACATGGGGTCCGAGACCCAGAGGGCCCAGTGCCTTGTTTATCTGTGGTCATGAGAAGACCAGAGACCCAAATCCAACTCCTGGAGCTCTGCTCCCACTCAGCATTTCCACTTTTCTGGAGGGAGAAGGTCTGCCCACTCGGTCCATGACTGGGAAACGCAGGCGGGTGGCGGGGAGGGCAGTGAGCAAAGATGCCGGAGCAGGCACCTGAAGAACCGCGGCTTCCTCTCGGCTTTGAAGTTCTCTCCAAGGCTTTGAGAGTTTTCTTTTATTCATACACATGCAGCCCTGCAACTCCAGACACACACGCATATCTGTAATGTTCACAGACAGCTTTGATGGATATCTGTGAGGTCACATGGTCCCCATTCATACTTTTTCTTCCTCTTAAATATTTATAAAGATTCACAAGCAGAAATAAAAGTCCCTCAGATACAGAGCCAACTAAAAATAGACCTCCTATCCCTTGCCAGGCAATCTGGCATCAATCAGACAATTGGAAAGATGTTAGGGAGGAGAGGAGTTGATAACCTTTTATCCAGTTTTTTGGTCATCCTTCTCTGTTATTAATAAGTTAGCATGATGGACTGCTTGGGATGAAACCCACATGTGCTTAGATTCCTGCTGCTGAAGATAGCCTCTTCTTCTTGGGTTCGCTGATAAAATGTGTCCACGAGGGGAGAGGGCTTTGAACTAGGTAATTGCCAGAATACTCTGATTGTTGGGCAAAGGGAGTTGTGGGTGGAAACTTCAGGATGGGGTGGGGACCTAAGCAGTCTGTATAGCCACCATGTCTGTGGGCTGGACTCAGGCTTATCCCTGGAGTCTATGCCCACCGCCTTGGCACTGGCTTGGCCAAGTAATAATCCTCGTCTCTGCCTTCTGGTCCCAGGGGTGAGGCCGGGCTTGAAGCAAAGTTTCAGAGGCAAGGTGGACCCATGACAAGGACTTCTGAAACACGATGGAATGTAACTGTGGTATTTTTGGATAGGAACTTAATATAGATTTTGATAAATGAATAAGAGACATCTGTGGAGCTTGTTTAAGAACATGTAGAAAAGAAAAGGAAAACAGAATGACTTAGATTTCATTGGTGGCTAAAAGGCTTAGCATGAACCAAGGAAGAAAGTGGGAAACCCTGAGACCTGGCTGTGCTTGGAGTTCCTTTGCCTGCGCCTCCGTCATCAACGGGACCAAATTACTTTTTCTTGAACTTCCACTTCTCAGGCTGTGACATATGTGGCCACTGTGGACGGGCTGAGAGACTGAATGAAACAGGAAGTGTAATAAACTGAGAAAGTCCCTAAAAATTAGGAGGCTGAATAAGTCAACCGTAGAATGAAAATGTCATTTGAATGTGGATGAACCCACGTCATTGGGACCCGACTGAGTGCGGTGTGACTTAAAAGAAAGGAGTACATGTGAAATTTACTAAATGTAGAGTATAAATGTCTTAACACAATAACTAAGAAAATGCCATGAAGGCCATGTTAACCAGTGTGCTGAAAATATTTCAAATTGTATATAAAACCAGCACATTGTACCCCATGATTGCATTAATGTACACAGCTATGATTTAATAATAATAAAAAAAAAGAACAGCTGCGGAAAAGGCTTATAGTCCATGTTTCCTTGAAGTAAAAAACTCCCTTTCCCCTCCACATTTAAGTTTTGGTTATTTTAGGAGAATCTGCTTGTCATGGTGAACGCAGGGGTGGAGCAGAGGGGGGAGCTGGGGCCCTGGATGCCGAGGCTCCCGTGACATCAACTCCTGACCAGCCAGCTGCATAATTTTTTTAAGTTACTTTGCATCTCTGAATCTCAGTTTCTCCTAGACTAAGAAGGTCATTGTATGTGGTTTTCTTTAGTTAAGACTCTGTGCATCTGAGCCTGCATTGTAGGTAGTCTGGTGGGGAAAGGAAGCAGTGTGATCTCTGCCTGGAGTCTTACAATGGGTCTCGGCACCAATTTGGCTAATGTTAAACCTCTCCCTGGTACTGAGGTCCAGTGCTGTCCCCGTGGGCAGAGGGCGTGAAGGTGAGGTGTTGGGAGCCGTTCACCCCATGAGGAAGGCGTATTTTAGCCCTGACTTTGTTTAGAATTGCCTGCATGTGGCGATAATAGGAGGCAGACTCTGTTTGTACTGTTTTTGAATCACTACTGACAATGTGCTGTCGTTGGCGGCTCTGGGAGGACAACTGCCATCTCCTGACCCTTGAATACTCCTGCTGAGGATCTTTGGTTTAAAAGCCCCAGGATAACAATCTTGGAGTTAAGGACACCCAGCTTTGCCCCCGTATCTAGCATATCCTAAGTCAGCTGTCTGTGAAGGAAGAGTTTCAGATGGGGCCACAAAGGCTGTTTGAAACGCTCAAAAATTTGGAATAGGTGTCTCAGCTCAACTTTTGGAATTTATCACAAATTAAGGTGAGGCATTAAGTAGCTCAGAGGTAGTGAAGTATGGAGGAGCAGCTCCATATCAGAGGAAAGGAAATAGTTCCTGCCAGCCACTTCATTTTCTATATCTCAAAAGTATAATTTGCTAATGCTTTGTGCAGGCTAGAGATATTTTTTGGTTAGGAATTAATCAATGCTTACTCATTGTTTTCTAAAACATTTTGGGGGGTTCCCCAAATTTTGTCTGTGCAGAGACTGTGTCTGGGATTCTGTGGGAGCTCAAGGGTACTGTGACCTGTTCATCTTTGGGTCAAGCTGTGCCCTACCTACCTGATCCTACACCTATGGCATCTTTCTTTTTTTCTTTTTTTTTTCTTTTTTTATTCAATCACAGCTGTGTACATTAATGCGATCATGGGGCACCATGCACTGGTTTTATAGACCATTTGACACATTTTCATCACACTGGTTAACACAGCCTTCCTGGCATTTTCTTAGTTACTGTGTTAAGACATTTACATTCTACATTTACTAAGTTTCACATGTACCCTTGTAAGATGCACCGCAGGCGTAATCCCACCAATCCCCCTCCCTCCGCTCATCCTCCCCCTCCCTCCTCTCCCTCTCCCCCTTCCCCATATTCTTAGGTTATAACTGGGTTATAGCTTTCATATGAAAGCTATAAATTAGTTTCATAGTAGGGCTGAGTACATTGGATACTTTTTCTTCCATTTTTGAGATACTTTATTAAGAAGAATATGTTCCAGCTCCATTCATGTAAACATGAAAGAGGTAAAGTCTTTCTTTAAGGCTGCATAATATTCCATGGTGTACATATACCACAATTTATTAATCCTTCGTGGATCGATGGGCACTTGGGCTTTTTCCATGACTTAGCAATTACGAATTGGGCTGCAATAAACATTTTGGTACAGATAACTTCATTATAATGTGATTTTTGCTCTTCTGGGTATATACCTAGTAGAGGAATTGTAGGATTGAATGGCAGGTCTATTTTTAGATCTCTAAGTGTTCTCCAAACATCTTTCCAAAAGGAATGTATTAATTTGCATTCCCACCAGCAGTGAAGAAGTGTTCCCTTCTCTCCACATCCATGCCAACATCTCTGGTCTTGGGATTTTGTGATATGGGCTAATCTTACTGGACTTAAATGGTATCTCAAGGTAGTTTTGTTTTGCATTTCTCTGATGATTAAATGTTGGGCACTTTTTCATATGTCTGTAGGCTGTGTGCCTGTCTTCTTCAGAGAAGTTTCTCTTCAAGTCCCTTGCCCAGGTTGCGATGGGATCACTTGTTCTTTTCTTGCTTATACGTTTGAGTTCTCTGTGGATTCTGGTTATTAAACCTTTATCGGAGACCTAACCTGAAAATATCTTCTCCCATTCTGAGGGCTGTCTGCTTGCTTTACTTACTCTGTTCTTGGCTGTGCAGAAGCTTTTTAGTTTGATCAGGTCCCAGTAGTATATTTTTGAAGCTGCTTCAATTGCCGGGGGTGGGGTGGGGGGTGGGGGGTCCTCCTCATAAAATACTCGCCCAGACCGATTTCTTCAAGTTTTCCCTGAACTTTCTTCTAGTATGTTTATGGTTTCATGTCTTAAGTTTAGATCTTTAATCCAGTGAGAGTCTATCTTAGTTAATGGTGAAAGGTGTGGGTCCAGTTTCAGTCTTCTACAGGTCACCAGCCAGTTCACCTGCCAGTTCACCCAGCGCCATTTGTTGAATAGGGAATCTTTCCCCCACTGAATGTTTTTAATTGGCTTGTCAAAGATCAGATAATGGCAGCTATGGCATCTTTCATGGCTGTTTCGCAAATGTGTGGGATAACCATCCTCAGTCACCTTGTGAAGGCATTAACAAAGCCCATTGAGGCTGTGGCTCAGTGAGTAGAACGCAGCCCCATATAATGAGGGTGGCAGTTTCAAACCTGGCCCCAGCCGAACTGCAACCAAAAAAAAAAAAAAAAATAAGCCTGTTGGTGGCACAGTTTTAATGCTTAGGTTTGCCACTCACTGGTCACTTTTTTCTGTTGGCTTCAACTTCCTCTTCTGCAAGGTAAGATCCACATTGGAGAATAATATTTTCTTTAACATTGGTACCTAGTGTTTTTGATTCCCCAGGCTCTGGGTCTCTGGAGGCCCTCTGGCTCTATGGCATTGGACTCTGGCTGCCCAGGACCTCAGTGAGACAGCGCTCACGGTGTGAGAGGGTCAGCCGGCTCCCAGCCTCTCCCAGTCATACCTGGAACTTCTCCTCTCCCCTTCACTCAGATTTTACACCAGTATTTCACATAGTTCCTTAATGGTGATGCCAAATTATCTAGAAAAAAATTATTTTTCTTCTGGGGGACTAGGAAGCACCCATAGCAAACTACAGCCTGCTTTCTTGTGTCAATCTAGCCATCCTCCTCCCCATAACATTTCAGTCAAGGATAGAGCCTAGGTACTGCAGTGGCCCTGCCAGATTATAACGCTGTACTCTCCCTGCACGTTTTCTATGTTTAAATGGATTTAGATGTGCGCATGCTTGCTGCTGGGTTACAGTTGCCCACAGTGTGCAGCGCAGAGCGTGCAGTGCAGGGGTGTGGCCATGCACCCAGACAGGTGTGCGGGGAGCAGTGCTGTCTGTGACTGTGTGGGTGCACCCCAGGACCCTCCCTCAATGACAGAGTCACCCCATATGACCCAAAGATGTGTTTCTCAGGACATTTACCTGTCAGTAAGTAGTGCATGACTAAAGATTTATCGGAACACAGCCACACCCACTTGTTTATTTACCATCTATCATGCTTTCCAGCCATCGTGGCAGACATGAGTCGCTGACAGACCCACAAAATCTAAAATATTTACAGTTTGGTTCTTCACAGAAAAAAATTTGCAAATGTCCTGTCCAGGACAAGGCTTAATTAGGGATTACAGAGGTCCTGCATGGTTTCTTCCCTCCCCCAGCCTGTAGCCCTTGGCGTGGGAGAGAATTAGACCTTGGTGAATGCCTTTTATACATGGATCTTACAACCCCTCCAAGAAGTTACTATTTTTTTGCCCAATTCCAGTTTTGAGAATCTTTTTTCTTCCTTTTAACTCAAGTATTTTCCTTTTTTTTTTTTTTTTTCCTCCCACGTATATACAATTAACCTGACCTCTGGAATCGTAGGAAATAAATATGGTCCCTGTTCAAGCTTGTTGTATCACAGTTGTTTAGATATTTGGATCTTTCTCAAGAAAACATGGTGACTCATTATCTGTTAATAAAATGCTTAGTCTTGCCTCTTGCCTGCCTAGGCTTGGGCCACTAAAGTTGTGGTCACTGGCTGGGTAACCACGTTTCTTTTGTGAGAACTGGTGGCAGCTGGAGCAGTTTGGAAGGGTAGACAGAGGCACCAGGGGAGTCATATTTTGGGCCTGGCGTGCCCTCTGCAGTGAAGGGCATCAAAGACTCCTGCTCAGCCTCTGCTGGGGGGAAAATCAGGGCTTAAAAATCAGGAAAATCAAAGTTGAAACAAAAGAATACAAGCCCCAGGGCGGCACCTGTGGATCAAAGGAGTAAGGTGCCCGCCCATAGACCGGGTGTGTTATGTATATACCGGGCCCCCCCAAAAAAACTGATGAAAAAAAAAAAAAAAAAAAAAAAAAAAAAAAAAAAAATATATATATATATATATATATATATCCCCAAATTGTAGAGCAACATCTAGAGATAGAAGGCAGAGATTCCAGGGTTTCTGGTGTAAAGATCCGGCAGAAATCCAGGTATTACCCAACTGCTATTCAACTGCAAGAGAGTGTGAGCAGAAGTTGAGTCAGCGGCCCCAGGAGCCCTGGTGGGTTTGGGTTCCAATCCCACATTGGCCCCCAGCCTGGGCCAAGTTGTAGAATATCTCTTTTCCTCCCTTGATAAAAGGAGAATAACATTACCCATCTTTTATGGTTGTCGTGAGGATTCAATGGGTTGATACACGGAAAGCACACTGTCCCACACAAACGCCAGCAGCAGCATCTTTACGCCTGATGACGTATTGGGTGTCTCTTGTCTCTTTCTGTATTCACCAGGACCCTGTAAACAATTACAGACGGCACCATTTTCAGAACCACCCATTCAGGGTGCAAACGAAATGCTCTTTAATTCTGGGTATAACTGAGCTTGATGATGGCCCTGTCAGCTTTTACTGTTTTTATATAACTCAGTCCTGTTTGTATCTAAACTGTTTTTGAGCTCTACACTCTTCTTCCTATTTCTTCTTTGTGGAGTAACTTAACTTGGGGAGGGGGGCAGGTTAAGTTGTTTTGACCTTGGGGACAAGTGTCTTTTTTCCAGGGAGGCCAGAGTCTCACTCTGTTGTCCAGGCTAGAGGACCATGGCATCAGCCCAGCTCACAGAAACCTCAGACTCCTGGATTCAAGCGATCCTCCTGCCTCAACCTCCCAACCGCTGGGACTACAGGTGTCTCCACAATACCCAGCTAATTGTTCTATTTTTGGTAGACATGGGATCTTGCCCTTGCTCAGGCTGATCTTGAACTCATTGGCTCAAGGGGTCTTCCCTCCTCAACCTCCCAGAGTGCTAGGATTACAGGTGTGAGCCACCGTGCCAGGCTTGTGGACATGGGTCTTTAACTGTTTGTTGATGGATGTTACAGGCCGGTTCTGCTCAGGTGGGCAAAGTTCACTGGCTTGTGGGCAGCTCTTCTGTCTGCTGTGCCCTGTCTGAGTTCTGTACACCTCACCCCTCTCATCCTGCCTCCCAGTACTATATACATCCTTATAGCTGACCCTAAACTCATTTTGCTTCTGAGATAGGGCGTCTCCAGAGCCACCAGTGACTCTGGTGCTACTTACATTCTGGATGAAAATGACTGAATGCCTCTACACCCACCGCAGTGCAGGACATGGGAGGTTGTCCTCTGGACAGTTGTCCAACACTCAGAGGTGGACACCAGTAATGGGCTACTTTCTAGTCTCGCAGCTCCCAGGGCTATAGTATGGGGGAACTTGGTAACCCTTTCTTTTGCCCTTGGACCCTACAACATCCACGGTAGATGAATTCATAGTTTCTCCTGGGCATTCTCTGGTTCCTCAGTCTCTCCCTGGGAATTGTTTCAACGAGTGGGAGTCCTTTCTGTAGACTGACAAGGATTGAAATTCTTATCCCAATTTCTATGATTTTCGTCTTTCTATCTACAATTAGACTTGTATCTGCTTTAGGGCAGAAAAAAATGTTTTTAGATCAGAATGTATGATTTCCTTTTTTCTCCCCCTCTCTGAAAATCTTGGTTTATGTGTTTAAAGATCTTAACTTTCAAGACTTTAACCACTAATGTGGGTTTTAAGGATAGATTTCTAAACTCAATGTGTTAAGTTTGACTCTGGGTTTTTAGCTGAATCAATTGCTCTCCAGAGTGGAGAGTATTAAAGTTATTACTACTGGTAGGATAGCAATAAAGGCAACAGGGGCAGAAGAAAGTTAATGGGTATTACAGAGAGAATGGAAACCAGTCAATAGCTCTAAGTTTTACCTCGTTATACAACCCGCAGTGTCTATTCTTTCACCCTGGATACAGTCATTAGGGATGAGAGAGAGAGAGAGAGAGACATCCTTGCAAATGGGAAAAATAAAGAATCTTAGAAACAAACTAAAGTCAGGAGACATGTGAATTTATTATTAATCTGGGCCTTTCTTAGTGAGTATACTGGTTTCACCCTCAGGAGTATTTGTTCTTTAGCTTCAGCTGTACCGATTGAAAGGAAAAGAAAGAGATATTGGCAATGATTTGTCCAGAAATTCAGAAGTTGAATGCCATTCACTGCCACAAACACTTTAAAAAGGGAATGTATAAGAGATTCCAATTATGGCCAATGCCCATTTTCTTTTTGTTTACTTTGCTACATAGAGCATATGTGACTGACGGATTATTTTTGTGGTCTTTGTATATCCGAATTTTAAAACAGGACTATCCTTATGCTATAGATTGTTCTGGGATTTAAAGAAGAAACAGATCTGAAAAATACACCATAAGAAGTATAAAATATATTCATGGAAGACAAATATGTTTTGCTATTACTGATGGGGCTGATTATAAGAATGTGTGCGTACTAAATGATAAGAGTGTGAGCGTACTGAAATATGCCGGACAACCCACTGTGGACCTACTGTGATGTCACTGATCAATTCCACCTCTACAACTCCTCAGTGTCTTGGTATTTGTCAACATCATCATAATTATTTTCACTTCTGGGTAAATATAATTTTCTGTTATCTTCTCTTTGCTGTACCTGGAGAGGTAAAATTTTTATCTCTTAAGTGCCCATCGACCCATGAATGGATTGATAAATTGTGGTATATGTACACCACAGAATATTGTGTAGCCTTAAAGAAAGACGGAGACTTAACTTCTTTCATGTTTACATGGATGGAGCTGGAACATATTCTTCTTAGTAAAGTATCTCAAGAATGGAAGAAAAAGTATCTGACGTACTCAGCCCTACTATGAAACTAATTTATGGCTTTCACATGAAAGCTATAATGAGTTACAACCTAAGAATAGGGGGAAGGAGGAAATGGAGGGAAGGGAGGGGGATAGAAGGAGATGATTGGTGGGGTTACACCTGCGGTGCATCTTACAAGGGTATATGTGAAACTTAGTAAATGTGGAATGTAAATGTCTTAGCCCAATAACTAAGAAAATGCCAGGAAGGCTATGTTAACAAGTGTGATGAAAATGTGTAAATGGTCTATGAAGCTAGTGTATGATGTGCCATGATCATATCAATGTACACAGCTATTATTTAACTAAAAAAATCTGTACAAGAAAGGAAATAAAATAATACTCCATTTGGCTCAAAAGTGAATATTCATAACAATGTAAAATTGTGGCATAACTATATTTGAACAACTGAGGGAGGACAGTTGGTCATTATCTTCCATATTAGGAACTCGATAGATAATATATAAAATTGGCTAATTAAATAGAAATGTGAGCACATTATTTATAAACATGAAGATATGTATCAGGAAACAGTTTAAAAG
>CAUYPK010054280.1:0-17478 GCA_963574355.1 Loris lydekkerianus | reverse complement strand
GGCACAGAGAACCCAAGGCTCTAGCAGTCTCTGGCCAGGAGAAGGGCTCTGCACAGAGGCAGGGCAGGCTCCAGAGGGCACACAGTTACCAGAGTCCCTGGTCAGATAGATGAGCTAGTGTGGAGGGTGGGAGGACACAGGAGGGGGGACGCAGGGTTGCGTTGCTCCCGCAGTTCCTGGTCAGGGAATGTGGAGCCCTGGTGGGTGCGGGTCATGGGTCAGGGTTCGCTGCACACCTCTTATGGAGGTCTGGGCGGCACCAAGCCCAGGTTACTATGAGCTGTGACGTCAGGGCACTCTACCCAAGGCAACAGTCCAAGGCTGCAATGTGCCAAGACTGTCTCTCTCTGCCTCTAAAGATTAGGGCTGTGAGGCAGTTTAGTCCCCGCCTTTAAGCTGCTCAGTCACTAGGTTACTTTGTCCAGCCCGTTTTTTGCTCTTGGGACCCTGAGAGCAGAGCTTGCCAGAGCAGTTTTTTCACACAATGGCTTTCACTGAGCCCAGCTCAGTGGCTCATTTTGGGGCCCCAGACAATGCCCAAAGTTCTGCACACTTTTGCTCAAGCTCTCCCCAAGGCAGCTCAACTGAGCACCAAGTCCAAGAACACCAAAACAGGTCACAGGTAAGGCCTTTCCAGTTTGCAGTCTCAGTGCTGCTTGTACTCACGGTTGCCGGAGTGATTAGGTCAATCGAACACACGCAGCCACTTGCCAGTTTTCCACTGTTTTTGTCCTCCTCTTGGGGTCCAGAAGTCCCTTGCTGGCTCCCTATATCCTCAAAGGGATGATCATAGGCAGATCCCACCGGCCAGAGATGTCTGGAGTCTTGTCTCCCCAGACTCGCCGTGCTCAGTTGCAGGGAAGCTGTTACTCAGTTGCCATCTTTAATCCAATCTCTAGTTTTAGCTTTTTTTCTATTGAAAAGTATATTGTGGTGCAAATATGTTCTTTGTCACTGGTCTTTCAATCTTGTTTTTATTGGGAGAATGCAAAATAAATCAGTAACAAAATAATTATCAGGTGGGGACAGGTGCTAAGAAGAAAATAGGTACATGTAATGACTTTTTTTCTTTTTTCTTCCCTATTTCTCTGACATTCAAAAGCTTAAATGGAGTCAGATGAATCAATCTTTTCCATCAAGGTCTTTCTACTCCTAAAAAGACATTCTACAACTACCCCAAGATGTAACAACAACAGTAATAATAAATAACCCATATTTTTTTCAAGTATATTCTATTTAACTACAGTAATATATTAATTACTGTTTTCTTTTTTTCCTAATGTTTTGTAATTGTATTAGAAATATTTCATTGGAAAAAATTAAAGTCTGAAGATGGAGTTGTAGGATAATATTTAAAAATAAACATATCCTACATCAAGCACACAAAGTAAATTCAGTGTGAGTTCAAAATGACTTGCTTTTCTTTCAGAGGCTTAAGAAATCTGGACCCCCCTGGGTTACTCGCAGAGATAGGCTTTTTTGGAGTTGTATAATTCCTTAGGCCTTTTTCTCTGAAGCTGTACACCCCGTGAAGCCTGAGATCCAAGGGCATGCCGCCCTTCCTCAGAGATATGGGCCAGAGGGTTGAAATATGTTAATAAAATATTGTCAGAGGTCTATAGATATTCTGCCCTGAAGGAAGAACACAGTCATTACTTCATACGGAGTAAACTGAGTGAATGCTTGAGGATATTCTTCTATTAACTTTGTTCCCCTGTGGCTACTTCCGTCTTTGTGCCCTGCTGGGAAATTAGTCATTGTCTAGAAAAAAGAGAGATTTACTACAAAAGTGATTGTATTGATATGTAAAAAAGAAAGTAAGAAAATGAAGAAACTAATCGTTAAGGGATTAAGTGTGTACGTGACTGAAAAGGTATAAAACCTAAACTTGGAATAAAGAACTTTGCTATATGCCATCTCACGGTGTATAGTCTGTTTCTTGACTTAATAATTACAGGAGTGAGTTTACACCCACGTCAAAGCTGCTGTTAATTCCCGTCTCCGGTCACGCAACAGGAGTGGAAGTCCTTTAGACAACATGTATTCCATTTCCTTCCTAGAAGTTACATTTTGTGTGTGTGTGTGTAGAGACAGAATCTCACTTTACTGCCCTCAGTAGAGTGCTATGACGTCACAGGACTCACAGCAACCTCCAGCTCTTGGGCTTCTGCAATTCTCCTACCTCAGCCTCCCCAGCAGCTGGGACTACAGGCGCCCGCCACAACGCCTGGCTATTTTTTTGTTGCAATTCTGCAGGGCTGGGTTTGAACCCCCCACCTTCGGTATATGGGGCCCACGCCCTACTTACTGAGCCACAGGCACCACCCTAGAAGTTACTTGTTAAGAGTGATGTATCTCTTTCTCAAGTTTCTGCTAGCCACAACCCCCCCCCACACACACACACACAAGAATTATACTTTGGTTCATTTTGCTTTTGCATAAATATTATATAATATGTATCATTATGCAACTTTTAATTTAGCTTCATGTTTTAGAGATCTTTCATTTCAATGCACTCATTCTTAAACTAAATATTATAGTAACAGTAATTCATATGTATCAAAGTTTATTTAACCGCTAAACTACCAGAGGAATTTAAATTGATTCCAACTTTCCTCTTTCCAAACAATAATACAATTTTATTTTATTTTATTTTATTTTATTTTATTTTATTTATTTATTTATTTATTTTTGGGACACAATCTGCAGCTGTTGCCCTGGGTAGAGTGCTGTGGCATCATAGCTCACAGCAACCTCAAACTCTTGGGCTTAAGCGATTCTCTTGCCTCAGCTTCCCAAGTAGCTGGGACTACAGGCACCCGCCAGAATACCTGGCTATTTTTTGGTTGTAGTTGTCATTGCTGTTTGGCAGGCGCTGAGCTACAGGTGCTGAGCCAATAATACAATTTTAAAAATCTTTGTCATGTCTCTTAGTAAAAATATTCAAGTATTTCTCTACCATCAATACACAAGTTGGAATTCCTCAGTAGAAAGATATGTACATTTAAAATGTCAATGGATAATGTCAAATTGTTCTTTCTTCTAAGGATTTTTATAACTTTAAAACAATTGAATCTTTGATCAACTTGGAATTTATTTGGGGGTAAAGAGTGAGGCAGGATTGATCTTATCCTTCATATAAATTAACCATCCATTTGTATCAAAACCATTTGCTGATACATTTTTTCCCAGTGAATTTGAAGTGGTACTTTTATCACATATTAAACTCCCATGTATGCCAGAGTTTAGCTTTGGATTATCTATTCTGCTCTACTGATATGTCTATTCCTATCAGTGCCATATGTTTTAGCTACCTTAGCTTTATAATTCATTTCAATATCTGATAGGACAAGATCTTTATTGTTACTCTTCTTCTTAGGCTTTTCCTGGTCTTCAGTGTTTTCTGAAATGATATGTAAATTATTTTTTAAAAGGAGTAGCATGTAGAAATTTCGTGATAGAAAGGAATATTCTTCTATTTGTAATGTTATCACTCCTTCCTTTTAGTTTGTCATATATAAAAATACACACAGAAAGACTAATTTTATGATTTATGGGCTGGAAGCTAAATATTAATCACAGGAGACAATAATTAAGGAGCATAAAGAAATGCAGGAAAAATCTAAGTAGGGGGACAAATTATTGTGGGCAATATCTCTAAGTGGAAAGGGAATTTGAGAGAAGCTAATGCTAAAAAGACAGTGGGAAGAATCTATGCAAAAAAACCTATGAAGCCCCAAACTGGATCAGGGCAATTTTAAACCAGAAACTAAGCTATGAAACCTGAATATTGAGGGAAAAGGGGTCAGGGTAAGAAGTCAGACAGACAGTCTGCAAGTGTAACAGAGAGACCTGCCTCTAAAACCTCATTTGATGTATTAAACTAAGGTCAAAGAAACTTGCACGATTGTGGCTTTCAGTTTATCTATATTATACTCAATCTTTCTTTATAATGACCTAAACAATTTTTCTACCCCTCATCTGCACTCCTACCCTATCTGGGTATAGAAGACGCTCTTCGTAGGGTATATGGCAAGAAGCTTAGAGGAAAAAGCATGGTCATAAATAAAGATCTTTCAAAAGTGTAATCTTGCTGTCTTGAGGCCACTCATAGTAAATGTTGTGTGTGATGTATAAAGAGGTCAGGAATCCCCCTTAAAGTGGAGTACATGAAGAAAGTCAAGCTGTTATACCTGGATTCCAGCTACTC
This sequence comes from Loris lydekkerianus, assembly GCA_963574355.1. Taxonomy (NCBI): domain Eukaryota; kingdom Metazoa; phylum Chordata; class Mammalia; order Primates; family Lorisidae; genus Loris; species Loris lydekkerianus. The sequence continues at coordinate 13,268 of CAUYPK010054280.1, read as the reverse complement.
TTAGTCATAATGACATGACAGGGGGAGGGGAGCTGTTTTGGCAGCTTCCATTGTAGAAATCTTCCAGAGATGCCCATCTGGATGCTTGAAGCAGGATCTTAGTGGGTAGAGGCCATGTCCTCTTAGATACTGCCAGATACCCTGGTTGCAGGCACCCTGCTTGGCAGGGAAAGAAGTTACCATGACAACCACCCCCTAACTGTGTGCTGCTGTTGTTGTTGGGTTTTTTGTTTTTGTTTTGTTTTTGTATTTTTCCTTTTCCAATAAGTACCAAGATATTCCAGGAACAGGCAACCATGGCTCTCAGGACAGAATGTCCTCTGCTCTAGGAAGTGGGGAAGAAATGGAGCGAGTGGAGATGTGTATATATTGTGACTGATAAACCACCATCAGTATAAATGCATTTGTTTCCGCACCTAGGTTAAAATGTGTGCCTTTGGTGATGTGTCAACGCATGTATCAGCATGTATTGTGCAAATGGATGGATCACCTGTTATCTGTCCATTTGCTTTCCTGCTCCCCTCTGCACAACCCCCCCCCCCCCCTTGCTGGAGAATCACTCTAGCACTTTGCAGAAGGGAAGTGCTGAGTCATGGCTCCAGCTGAAGTTTCTGTCTCCTCCGTTTCCAATTTTATCTCAGTCCACTCCTGTCCCCTGCTGGGCTCTCTCTAAAAATCTGGGCCTTCTTTACTACTTCATAACCAGTTTACACCCACTTTTCCCCTGATTGCTGTGGGCAGTAAAGAAGATGCCTTACTGTGTTTCTGCACTTACTCCCTCTCCTCTCGCTTTCTCACAACACTGTTCTGGCCATTCTCCTTACAACTTCCCCCCTCCCTGAGAAAACAGGACTCTGATCAAGTTTGACCCAGGAGGCTAATTCTTCTGTGTGTTCACGTTGATCCTTCTCCAGTCCCTCTCCTCCTAATCGGATTAAGGCAGTGTCTCATACTTTGGGGCATGGCAAGGAAAGTGAGATTTAACTGCAGCTTTTTTCTCAATCTAGGTCTCCAAATGCCATACCACGGGTTCCTGAAAGTACATGTGTTTACGCCTGCACGTGTGTGCATAAAGGAAGGATGCTGTATCAATGCATTCAGGGGCAGTATCTAGAGACCTCCCAAGGGCAGGATGTTTGGGGCCTCTTTTCCACCGCCTTTACGCTTCTGTAGCGCAGAAATTCCAACCAAGTAGTTAGTCTCCCTACCTAGTTCCAAATAAAGCAGACCAGGATTTTCTTTCCCCCAGCGAGAGGTGGGAAAGTGGAGAAGCTGCCCCGCCTGCTCAGTCTGGTTACTATGGCGACAGCCGCGAGGTGACCCAAGCGATTCTTCCTCCCTCCTCCCAAACCCAAAGGAATGACGGCACCGCGCTGACTGCGCCAAATTCCAGCCAATGGGCGTCTGTTCCCGCCTTCCCTTCCGCCAGCTCTCCCCCTCCCCCGCCGGGAACTCGATTCACAAATCTGGACTCGGGATTTCCAGGCTGGGTAGAAGGGCTCAGGGAGGAAGCCAGAGGAGAGTAGAGTCCTGTCCTCTTAAGAGGGCAGGTGGAAGCCAATATCCTTGGGTTCTCGGGCTACACTTCTGTAACTCGTCGACAGAATAATTATGCACTATTCCCAAATGATTCCGAAAGAGCTAGTTGAGGCTGAGTCCTAAAATCTTCCTACCCTCCTTACAAACCACCCGTCCCCGCCTGACCGGGCCCGTCAGCACCACGGACAGCGAAACTGGGCCTTGTCTTTGCCCACCCCTCCCGGTTTCTCTCAGGATCCTCCTGGCCCCCTGGCCACCGGGGTCGCAGTGAAGAGCGCTTTGCTGAAGCCAGGCCTCCTTGGACCAATGAAACAGTGAACAGGGCCCTTAGCCACGTGATTAAGGGGACCGAACAGGGATCTCAGGCTAAATAACATATTTTGTTTGCTCTTCTTTCAATCCTGGAGAATGGGCTCTGTCTCCCCAGCGGCCTAAGTCCGCACTTCCTTGGCGATGGAGGGCTAGGGTCTGAGTCTCCAGCAGGGAATGAGCCTCCCTAGATCGCCCTTGGTGGGTGTGTGACCGAAGCAGCCTGGAAGCAGCCCAGTGGTGGGAGGTTTGTGGGGAGCCAAGTGTGGCAGTCGGGCCCCACTTGAGAGGGGCGAACATAGACCTGACTGGACTCTTGACCAAATATATGGTGGGAGAGATTGGGGAGGAAGATAAAAGCAGCAATAATGACTAGTCAGTTTACCTCGATGGGTCACATCATAGAAGGGGCACAACTCCTGTGCTCATCACTCAGTCCCTAAGTGGCTCGGGCAGTAATGGAGAGCTAGGTCAAACAAGACGGAGGTAGGGGGAGATGGATTCGGCTTTATCACTAGGCCTCAATTCTTGGCTAACGCATTTTGCACTTTACTCTCTGTGACATGGAAACCGATGGTGGGGGTGGGGAGGAATAGCAGTTGTCAGGGACCCGATCCTCGCGCACTAGACCCCATTTCTTGCCCTCTCGTCCTGCTCATAGCCATTCCCCTCCCGCTCCCACTCCCTCCCTCCTGGGGCCCAAAGAAAGGCCGGCGCAAAACCATCTGCAGGCGCTTCCAGCGCTTTATAGTTCTCTCCGGGACAGACGGACAGACAGACAGTGCGGCCCGCGCCGTCGGCCCGCATCATTGGCACCTTGGACACGGCCCCAGGCCCATCCCAGTCCCTGGTACTCTCCCGGGAGGATCCGGCCCCGCCCCAGCTCAGCACCTCGGACAGTTCCCGGCCCACCCTCCCCCCTCCCCCCTCCCTCAGAAAACAACCAAATAAATTAAAAGGTGAGCAAACAAAAAAACCTAAGAATAAGGAAGAGAGGTGCCCCTCTTCCAGGGTTAGAAGAATTTTTCTCCTCTCCGTCTGCTGAGGCGCCGCTACTGGGGTGGTCTCCCAGGTTGATTATGCTCCAAACCTCAGCCTCCAGAATGAAGCCAGCAGCTCCTCCCACCCCCCAGCTCCCAGCATGCAACACGTTGGAAAAGGTGGGGAGAGACGATGGGGGTGGGGCGAGGGACCATCCTGGTGCTTGTCTGGGCGCCTGGGGCTGCAGTGTCTAGTCGCACCTCAGACCATCCACATTAAAACTAACGTTCCCTTTGATTTGGGGAAGGGGGTAAGGGGACTCAGTCAGGGAAAGAAATACAGGCTGACACAAATAGAAGGGGAAGATAGACAGGAGGGGAGATGGTGACACATGACAGGAGCAAGGGAAAAATACAGACAAGAGGAGGAGATAAGGACACAGGTGCAGGAGGAGAAACCGGGCAATAGGGTACAGCCAGGCAGGGAGTAAGATGGAGATGGAAACGCACACACCCAGGGAACCAAAAGTGTAAGGAAAAGCAGAGAGAGAGATATGAAATGCAGACAAGAGGAAAGATGAAGAGAGAAAGGAGGCGAAGAAATGGACAAAACCAAGGGGAGCTGGACTTAGAGACGCCACAGGCAAAAAAGGGGACGACCCGGGCAGAAATGGAGAGGTGGGGTGCAGACAGATGGAAAGGGTGAGGTTGGGGTGTCCTTCCTGCTCTCATCCCCTCTCCCCACTCTACGCCCAGCAAATCCAAAAATCCAAACGCCGCGGCCTCTGGTGTCCCAGCCTCCACCTTCCCCTGCGGGGCAGGGGCGGCTCCTCCTCGGCCAGGCTGTGGCGCCTAGCAGTGGTAACAGCGGCGGTGGCATGATGGTCGCGGGGGCGTCCGAGTGTGTTTCGGGGTATGGGGCGGAGGTCGAGAGCAGCCCCTGGCTATCCTTTAGCGGTCCAGGTTCATAGTCCAGTGCTTGGCTCCGGCCGCGCAGCTGTCCCTGGCGGCTGAGGTGGCGGGGACGCCCCCGCTCGGTGGACCCCCGGCGCTGGCGGCGGCCTCGCCCTCATTCTTGAGGTCTTGAAAGACCTGGGTGAAGAAGTGGGGGTCGGCGTTGAGCCTCAGCATCTGTGGGCTGAGCCGCTGGATGAGGCGCAGGCAGCGCTGCCAGAAGCGCTCCTTGTCGGGCTCCACGAGGAAGGGCTTGAGCGGGTAGGAGATCTCGTTGCCCATGTAGGAGTAGGCGAGGTAGAGGCAGGTGAGGAAGGCGGCCTGCAGCTCCGCGGCAGACGCCAGCTCATCCCCACGCAGCGACTCGCGACACAGCAGGTACACGAACACCAGATTGGCGGGCGTGATGAAGGCCTGGTCTTGCCAGCCCTGCAGCAGCAGCGAGCGGTCCACGCCACGGAACCAGCCCACCAACTCGCCGGGGCTCAGCTCCTTGAGGCGGTAGCAGCGTCGGCACACGAAGTCGCCCAGACAGCGCAGCAGCTCGCCGGTGGACGCCTGCACTATGACCCGTCGCGGCGAGCCACCAGGCACAGGCGGTGCCGCTTGCGGGGCTGGGGGAGGCGGCGGCGGAGGCTTTCCCCCTCCAGAGCCTGGCGGCTGGGCGGTCGCGCTGCCCCCCGACGGTGGCTCGCAGGTGGCGGCGGCCGCGGGCACGGTGGGCACTGGCACCGCCAGGGGCTTGGCGGCGCCGCCGCCGTCCTGGGGGTCCCGGCCCTTGCGGAGAAGATTCTCGCGGTTGCGTTGTTGGACCAGGGGGTCGGGGCCCGTAGATGCCGGCTTTGGTGTCACCTTCTTGCTGCCTTTTTTCTTCTTGGCGGACGCAGCCACCAGGCGCTTCCAGGTGAGTGCCGAGATCAGCACTGACGGCCGCTTGAGCCGACTCTCGCCTTTGCCTCCCTTGCCCACTGGCGGCGCCCCGTAGCCCCCCAGAGCCTCGTCCCCCGCGGGCGGCGCCTTCTTTTTCTCCTCGGGCAGCCCGCCGGGCCTCCGGCCCTTGGCCGAGGAGGCAGGGGAAAGAGACAGCACCGTGCCCATCCTGCAGAGCGGGGCTGGCGCCCGGGCTCCGGTGGAACCGCGGGCGGCGCCGCTGCTACTGCAGCCCCGGGGGACCCGGCGGTGGGGGGCCTAGCCCCGGGCCGGGCGCGCGGACTGGGAAAGGGGCTGCTTGGCTGCTCCGCGGACGCTGCTTGGAGTCTGAGCTGCGCCAGCTGCAGCGTCAGCCCCACCCCTTTGGCCCCTTCTTTCGCGGCGCCGCGCCCCGCCTCACGCAGCCAATCCCTGTCTGAGCTGCCGTCCTGACTGGCAGCTCTTCTGACCAATAGAATCTCTCATGCCAATTTTAAGTCCCGCCCTACCACCCACCCTCGGTCACAGGTCCTTTCCTTTCAACCAAAGGAGGAAGGGAGGAGGAGGTGGTCTTGGTTTCGAGGGTCCCTTTAGGGTCAGAGCTAAGAAAGTAGAGTGGCTGCTTCCCACCTCTTCCTCCAGGTCTACTAGGGCCTGAATCAGCTTGTTTGGATGCACTGGGTCGCGGTAGCAGAGAAGCCATGGAAACAGCCCTCTGTCCTGCCACCTAGAGCATGTGTAAGGGGCCAGGGTGGTTACAGAGCGTCATTCTCTGGATGACCCGGTCCCAGCTGGGTCGCGCTGCACTGGCTCCTCCAATCTGGTCGATTTCCTCTTTGTGCCCTCCTCCCCCAACTCCCCAGGCCACTCACTACAACAGTCTGCAGCTGTTTTGCAGATCACAGCCGGCCTTCTTGGAGGTCCTTGCTTGGGAAGGAGGAAAGAGAGGGAGCAATAAGATCCTTAGGTATGTCCCTGAGATGTGTTTTTCAGCCTGATTCTCTGAAGCTGAGCGAGTGGGGCAGGCCCTGGGTTGTGGTACCTGGGAAGATCCTGGTTAGTTGTCCCCACAACACACACTGATTTCACTTGGGTAGGAGATGGAAACACTAAAAATTGGATTCGTTGGTCTCCCCTGTCTCCACAGTGGATGGGCCTCCTGTGTAGAGGGAGGCCAAAAGCGTTGGGCTAACCTCCAGACCAGCCCTGGGTCCATGTTGAGGTGGGTTTTCATTATTAAATGTTTTTTACAGATTATGTCCCAGGTGTCCCCACTCCCCGGGGCAAGCTGTCAGTCTGGGTCCTGGCCACTTCTTTCTGGATCTGTCTGTTCCCTTGTCAGTGCCCACAAGCCCTTTGTTCTGTGTTTTGGACACTCTGAGCCTTTCCTCAAGTTCTTGAGCCCGGATGCTTCTGGGCCTGTTCTGTCAGCCTTGTAGGACCATGTCTACCCTTCTCAGAGGTGCTCTCTGTGGCTCCCCAGCATAAGAGTCTTCCGGTTTCTTAAATGGACCTTGGAGGTCGGTGTGGGTTCGATGCTGAGAGAGAATCAGCCTACAGGTACAGTAAAATCCTCAGAATTGCCCCTGAAGTCTCCTCCATGTTCCTCACAGACTACTACTATAGCTCCAGGGAACAATTGCTTCAAGGTCAGTATGGGCGTGTGTGTGTGTGTGTGTGTGTGTGTGTGTGTGTGTGTGTGTGTGAGAGAGAGAGAGAGAGAGAGAGAGAGAGAGACTCTAGACAGGCTATTCCAGAATCCCCTTGGCCTACAGTTCCAGCCACCAGAGGTACAGACACACCAGCATTTCTCAGCCATCCACAACTCCTGCTCATTCACACCCTCCTGGAGGCCTGCAGTCTGCCTGTCTAGATTCCCCTCCTCTTTACCAACATAGAGATGCAGACTTGTCTCTCCTCCCTGACTCAGCCCCAAAGTGCACTTTCTCAACAGCTCCCTCCTGCTCCCTTGGATATGATCTTTATTTCTTGCAGCCTAAGCTGATCTGCCCAACCTCTCATTCTCTCCATAGTTGCAAAAACTCTTCTCTCTTTTTAGTTCCTATAATTGGCTCCACTTTATCCTACAAAGCTTTCTGAGTCAGCCTATACCTGACACACAAGGAATAGTAGGTTCACTAGTACTTAAGGACAGGCCCCCAAGAGACTGAGTTGTGCTGGCAGGACAGTGGACACATAAGTCTGAACAGCACATGGGTCCTTCCAGCTCCCTCAGTGGCATAAGGCCTATTTCTGGGGTCTTTTAGGACAAGGTCTTCTATGCAGCAACTATGGCATGGACCCCCCCCCACCACTAGGTCTAGGCTCTGACCTATTATCCTCTTGATCAGAACCAAGAATGTCCTCCTTTGCTTCAGGGATCCCAAACCAGGTGCTTCAGAGGTTCCCACTACCCTCTTCTCACTTTTCACCCTCCCTTGCCTCAGACACACTTTCTGATGCGTTCTCTCTCACCTTCCTTCTGCACTGGTTATCCCTCCTGAATTTCTGAGCTTCTACCACTGGGCCAGAACCCTCCTTTAGACAATCACCCTGACTTCTGTAAAGCTCTTTGAAATCCCACCTCCTCCAAGAATCTTTCTTAGACTGATTGGAAGGGACCTAATGCTCTTTTTGACATCAGCCTTTCAACTTCTTAGCAGCAGCTGCTGCCTAACAATTGGCTGAGGGTTCTGTGTTCTGAATGAAATTTTAAAGGACGAGATGATAAATTAATCATAGACCTGCAAAGAGTGACAGCATTGCTATAATATATAAACTGGAGGCATTAGAGGATGAGAGGAAAGGATGTTATATTTCTGTAGGGTGAAGGCCAAGGGGGATATAGTGAAACCAGAAAGACTCCCTGGAGGAGGTGTGTGGTATCTGCAAGTGTACTTTTCTGGTTGGGTTATGTTATGTTTAGCCTTATATTCTGTGATTCATTTATCCATATTAGTATTACACATATTAGTATCTGCATGTTGCTTCTATCTGTCCATTTGCTATATGTTCCTCTGAAATGGTGCTGGGTATATCAGACTCCCTTAGATGGCACAGCCCCTGAAGCCAAGATCCTTGTCTGGCTCTGTTTTTCATAGGTTAGAGGAGTGCCTGTTCAGATAATTGATTATCTGAAGGCTCTTAAGGCAAGTACTGCAGGTCTAGACCAAGGTTTCAGTCCAGGGAGGACAGTAGCCTTATTAATGATAATCATACCAATTTCATCTCACTCATCCACCTGGTCAGGTGGGCCCCATCTTTCAGGGAATGTCTTTAGGCACACTTTTCATCCCTTTGACTATTCTGTTCTCTCTTTTGAATGTCTTTAGGCACACTCTTCATCCCTTCGACTATTCTGTTCTCTCTTTTGAGAGCCCATAGTCTAGGAGGCAGGAGACAGGAGTCCTAGTCTACTGCTTGTGAGTGCTATGACCTTGGGGAAGTCATTTCAGCTCTCTATACCTCTGTTTCTTCATATTATAATGCAAAGATTCTACATATTTAACTTTTATTATCAGACAAAACATGAATATTGAAAGGATAAGATAATATTTTAGGAATTGCTCTAAGAGAGGGATTCTTAAAATCTCTTTTAATTCCACAGTTCTGATTCTAAATAAAATCTATCTAGTGAATCTGTTTCATTGTCTAGCTCCAACCTTGTCTGGTTGTCCCTAATCTTCTTCTGTCTGATGGGCTCAGTATTTGTGTGCACAGCATTCATGTGAGGCCTGGACTTTTGCAGTTCAGCCCAGGAGATGAAGGAGAGGAGAGCCCAGGCACTCAGCATTGTAAATCTCCCATCTAAGATCCCTCCAAGCTTTAGATGGGCCTCAAAGACAGAGAGGTAGGGCAAGAGACGTGAACAGAACCTTCTCTGAGGAAGACAGATGAATGGCTAACAAACATGAAGAAATGCTCATCAACCCTAATCATCAGAAAAATGCAAATCAAAACTACCCTGAGGGCTCGGCGCCCATAGCACAGTGGTTACAGTGCCATCCTCATACACCAAAATTGGCAGGTTTTGAACCCAACCTGGGCCAGCTAAACAACAATGACAACTGCAACCAAAAATAGCCAACATTGTTCTGGGCACCTGTAGTCCCAGCTACTTGGGAGGCTGAGGCAAGAGAATCGCTTAAGCCCAAGAGTTTGAGGTTGCTGTAATGCCACAGCACTCTACAGAGGTTGACATAGTGAGACTCTGTCTCAAAAAAACAAAAACATCCTGAGATATCACCTAACCCAGTGAAAACAGCCCACATCACAAAGTCCCAAAGTTGCAGATGCTGGTGTTAGGTGTGGAGAGAGGGGAACACTTTTACACTGTTGGTGGGGCTGCAAACTAATACAGCCTCTTTGGAAAGAAGTATGGAGATTCCTCAAAGAACTTGAATTAGACCTTCCATTTAACCCTGCAATCCCACTACTAGGCATCTACTCAGAAGAAAAAAATAATAATTTTATCACAAGGACATTTGCACGAGATTGTTTATTACAACTCAATTTACAATCACCAAGATGTGGAAGCAACCTAAATGCCCATCAACTCAGGAATGGATTAATAAACTGTGGTATATGTATACCATGGAATACTATTCAGCCATAAAAAGAGGGAGACTTTACGTCTTTTGTATTAACCTGGATGGAGTTAAAACATGTTCTCAGTGAAGTATCACAAGAATGGAAAAGCAAATATCCAATATATTCAATACTAATACGAAGGCAGTAGATGATCTAATTCACACCCACATCGGAGAAAAACTCATTTGGATTCAAGCTGGGGAGAGAGCGAGTGAGGGAGGGGGAGAGAGGAGGGAAATTTGGGGTGCTCCCAGTTAATGGGTACAATGTAGGGGTATTCAGCACACCTTTTGGATGTAGGACACAACTACAAGAGGGACTCTACCTAACAAACTTAAATATTGTTGCCTATTGTTTGTGCCCTCACATTTAAAAAAAAGAAAGAAAGAAAGAAAGAAAGAAAGAAAGAAAGAAAGAAAGAAAGAAAGAAAGAAAGAAAGAAAGAAAGGTAGGTAGGTAGGTAGGTAAAGGAGAGGAAGGCAAGGTGGCTGAGGTCCAGGATATCCCCAGTAAACATCAAGCCTGAAAGTCCAGAACCCAAAGTCATTGCATCCCATGTTTCCTGGGAGACCTTACAAAGAGGCTAATGATAGCACAGGTTCTTAAAACAGCAAGATAAAGGCCCATGTGAATGCCTAGATCCTGCTGTGCCCCCAGCTCTCTCACTCATCTAATAACGCCCCCCTCCCAGGCTCGTAGCTCCTCAGGCCAGCCCAGCCTATCCTCCCTCTCCTGAGGCCCTTACCCCAGGAAGAAGTGAGGTGGGAGAGTAAGGCCCTAGGAAAGCTGAGGAGAGCAATACCCACCTCCGGGTAATAACAGAGAGTGAGGACCCCCTGCTCTCTCTCTGAGCAAAGAGAAGGGAGGTGCTGCTAGCTGCCAGGAAGTAGACCCCCAGTTTTCATTTCTTTTCCATTCTAGCAGGCTATTTGCTAAAGGACTTCATTAAGGAGCCCCACTGTAGGTTGGTTTTTTTTTTTTTGACAGACAATAGGGCTGGGAACACAGATGAGGACTGTGATACCCTGGGGCAGGGAGAGAAGGGACCAGTGCTGAGATGCTGGAGTGTCCAGAATGAAGGGGACAGGGAGTACAGGAGTGAGCTGGGGGATCTTTTCTCTGCCATAAGCTCTGCTTCCTTCCTTGATGGGAGGGGAGTCGTTTTTCCCTTCTAGGTTACTGATGCCAGTCCTCATCCATCCTTGTCCCTGGTCTTCTCTCCCAGCTCCCTGGTTCATGTCTTCACCTCCCTTTGCTGCCCCTTGAGAACTGTTCCATCTGCCCAGTCCTCCCAGCATTCTCCCAAAGCTTTATTTGTCAGTTCACCTTCTCCTGCCTCCACCAAACCCCCCTTTTTACCTCTTCCCACTCCGTCTCCTCCCTGGCCTCACTGGCACCCAGCATAGCGCTACAGATGTAGGAGCAGATCAAGAAGGGCGGGGGTGGAAGCTGTTGCTTTTCTGGGATATTCTTAGCTTGTCTGGGGGCTGGAGCTGGAATCAGCGTTTCCATCTCAACCAGGCAGGTTGCTGCCAGAAGCTGCTGCTGTGAATGGGTCTTCATCTAGTTCCATGTCCCTTACTCTGTCCCTGTCTTGATTCTACTCTTGGGCACAGGATTCAAGTGTCCTGCCTTCCCATCCCTGTGCCTTGAGGCAGAAGGTTTCCAATGCTCATCAGCCCTGGCCCCTGCGAGGTGTGCAAGCCCAGAATGCCTTCCAGAACTCTAGCTCAGATGCTCCCTAGAGCTGTACCCAGCCTTTTTCCACTCAAAGGCCTACTTGTGTCTGCCCACAACAACCTCTGCATGGTGCTTGGTCCCTAGAGTCAGCCACCACTAAGAGCCTTTCTTATCTTGATTTATAGGAATCACTCAGGAGCCCTAGAGTTTCAGGAGTTACCCCACACACCCCCACCCTCCGAGAGAGGGTGAACCTTGGGCTCCAGAACTACTTTGGAACTGAACAAGGGGCTCCTTGGCCAGGGTTCCTTCATTATCAGAGGGAGGGGCCAAGAAGAAATCTGACTCAGTTCACAAATAGCATAAAAAAACTTCTTTTACCTTAAAAGAGACATACAGTGCAGGGTTCCTATGGGAGTTTTGGAATCACTTGGGTCTAGATTCAAATTCAGCTGCTCTACTTATGAGCTGGAGGCTTTGGGGCAAGTTTTTAATCCTCTGAGGTCTATAACATGACCACCATCATGCAGTTGTTGTAAGATTTTACTTAATCTTGCAATCCTCAATAATGCTCATTACACCTGCATGGTGCCTAGTGTTCAAAAAATGTTAATTGTTACAAATTATATTGTCATCATTATTTTTACACAGCAGGAAAAGTTTCCTTGACCTATACCACTAGGAGGAGTTTATTATTATTATTATTATTAGAATACTTTTCATGAAAGGGCCAGGATGGTACTATTATTTCTTTTTGTTTGGTTTGTGAGAACCAAAATTATAGCTGTTCTTTCTTCTTGGCTACTATGGTGACACCCACTGCTACTCAGACTGTGTCTGGGGGTTGTTTGATTTGCTTCATGAGGTCACAAAGACCAGCGTATCAAGCACTGGTCTCTTTCACTGATCCTACTGCAAGGCCACATTAGTTTTGAACCCCTCTGAGTACTTGTGTCAGGCACCATGGTGGCCCCACGTCTTGACTGTACTTTTTAGGAGTGTACTCTGGTTATTCATTCCACACCCTACCAGCTCCCCAAAGTTCCAGAGGCTCCATGGAGAGTCAGTTCTATTTTTCAAGGGCTTTGAGAAAAGTGTTCTGCAAAATTATAAAATCCATGTGGGCAGATGCTATTTAAGAAACTGTAGCCTACAAGGTACTGGGCTGGGTGCTGGGAATAGAAAAAGATATGAGGTAAGGCTCTGGCTCTGAAAGAATCTAAAAGGTATAGGTGACAGATATTAAAAATAATAAACAGTAGTAAAATAATCAGTGTCTTATGATCAGTTACAGAGAATGGGATTTGACAACTTGGTTAATCCTGCCCATCCCCCTCCACCTTCCACCATTGCAGCTAATCCATCTCCAGCTTGTCCTAAATTCCTGTGCACAGGGAGTTAGAGTTGATTCTTAACTGAGACCCAGTTCCTCCACCTGGGACTGTGTCCTCTCCTGTGCATGGCCTTCCTTGCCCTACCTTAAACTGTGATAATAAGCACCATTCCCAAAGTGGTACCAAGCCTCAGCAACTCCCTGCTACAGTGACAGAGATTCCTACCCCCATGCATGCTGAAGGTTAATGAGTGACTCCTTATGTGAAGACCTCTGGTAGGCCGGCTCATTGCTCCAGCATCTTAGATAAGAGACGTTTCTGTTTACCTCCTATTTGTCCAGGATTGCAGGTAGGTGGGGGATGGGGTTTGAAGCAGGTTCATTAATTTACATTTGCCTTTCTCTGGTTCCAAAATACAAATACAGTTCTTTATGCTGACCTCTTTTGAGGGAAAGACAGTCCTCATAGTATAAGCCAGAGCCCCACATATACTTACTTTTGATTTTGAGTAGTGAGCAGATAGCAGTAAGATTGTCCACTAGATTAATGGTTCCTAAACTCCTCTGCAAGCAAAAGCACTTTGGGCAATTTTGTAAACATATAATTTTTGGGCTCTACCTCAGACCTATGGAATCATAGCATCTTTAGGTAAGCTTAAAAAGAAATAACTGTAAGAAATTTAAAAGGAAGAATACTTTGGGAGATGGCTGGATCTCACCTGTGCTTTCTAGAAAGCACCACTACTCTGGCCAAGCATCCAGTACCCCCTATATTCCCCAACCACACGCACATTTCATGGTGAGAATACCCTAATTTGCCTTTAGGAAACTATTTCATATATACATATATATATATATATATATATATATTTTTTTTTTTTTTTTTTTTTTTTTTTTTTTTTTTATGTTGTCAATGTGCTGCCCCGGGTTTTGTGCCCGGGCCGCAAACACACAAAACTGCTCATCTAAAGGTA
>CAUYPK010054278.1:0-13155 GCA_963574355.1 Loris lydekkerianus | reverse complement strand
GTTGGATAAAGAAATATTCCAGGGAGGGGAGGGGAGAGGATGGGTGGAGGGAGGGTGATGGGTGGGATTACACCTACGGTGCATTTTACAAGGGTACATGTGAAACTTACTAAATGTAGAATATAAATGTCTTAACACAATGACTAAAAAAAAAAAAAGAAAGAAAGAAATATTGCAATGTAATTGTCATTGTTAATATCTTGTTCTAGATGGGAGACATAGGTGTATACATACACCAAAATGCATCAAGACATAGAATTCAGGCTTATACACTTTACCAGATGGAAATTAGACCTCAATTATTTTATTTTCTTATACCACAATTACTGTTGCTGAATCATGGTGACCTACTGGGAAACCTGTTGTGTCTCTTACTGGCTTCTTGATATTGCAGACATATCTACCTTAACTATCTGCAGTCTGATGCTCTGTTCTTCATGATTTATTGAACAACTTTCTATCACGCATACCTACATTCGCCCCCAAGCCTGTATTATCTTGAGCAGTCCTTTCTAGCTTGGCCAGTGATAAGAATCCTTAAGGGGTATTATATATTAAATATATAGATCACTTCTGGCAATTCATACTCAGTGGGTTTCAGTTGCAACCAGTAATCTTTCTCTCTCTCTCTTTTTTTTTTCCTATGAAAAGTCCCAGTGATTCTTATCTTCAGCCAATTTTGGAAGCAGCACTCTAGGTGGTATGATTAATTACTGGTGTGATTAATTACCATCTCCTGACCGTCCCACTGCTTTACCTCCCTTTCTGCCTAGGTCTCACAGGCATCCTACTTATTTTCAAGACTGAAAGTTTGAAAAGAGGTCAGAGAAAACATTCAAGACAATGTCAGAGACATTAAAAGTTAATATAAAATAGTTTTATTGAGGAACTTGTGTGGTTTTTCACCTTCAAAGAAAAGAGTCTGTTAGGAAGAAGTAGAAGTCTTTGAGAATTTTAGTGTTAAGAAACAACATTGATACACACCCACTTTTTAGGTTTAGTACGTTATCATGTACTTAGTGTATACAGTTTTCTCCGGTTTAAAGATCACAACACTACCAGCATTCTGCCTACATTCATGTAGTTGTGTTACGTATTAGTGCAGGCTTTGGGAATACTATGATGATGTTCTCAAGAAGCTCGAGAGTATCTAGGTTTTTTATCTCTCCATTTTCAAGTAGAAATTAAAAGTGGGAAAATGGGAAAACATAGGTAAAAAGGAACCCTATTGATATTATTTTGTTAGGAACATGCATGATTTGTCCGTCTGACATTTCTTTTAACACATTCTGTGCACAAAACACTATGTAAGGCTATAGTTTCACAGCAGTAAATAAGAAAAACATAGCCCTTTTCTTACTACACTCTCTACTAGAATTTATAGTTTAGTACAGAGATTTTTCTTAAATTTATAAATTTTTAGTATCAACATTATAAGTTCTACTAAGAAGTTTAAGATACAACAATGAGATGTTTAAAGGAGGGAAGTGAGCTAATTTAGGAGTCACTTAAAGTTCTCCATGGAAGGCTATATATTTTACCTCTGATTTATATTCCCCCCCCAAAAAAATAGGGGAGTAGATTGTACTTTTTTCACGAAAAAAAAATCCTTTTTTTAAACAGAGATTTTCAGTGACATATTGTGATTTTATTTTCTTAGGAACATGTCAGTTAATATATAAGGACAACCACCAAAGTCAAAATCCTTTAAGTGTCACTGTGATTCTGCCACCATTGTTAGCAAAGCCAGCTCTTCCTTCTGTTTTTAAATAAGCACCCAGCTGCAGTTAGCGTCTTTGCAGATAGACAATAGAAATAGACATGAAAACTTTAAAAAGAGAGAATGAGTATATCCAGGTAGGCGTAGTGTGATTTTTTTTTTTTCATTTTTATTGGCTCTGTTCAAAATACGTGACTCTAGAGAACATCAGAAACAGCATAGTTGATCAGACAGCACTATTTCTGTTTCTACATGAACCCAAGGAGATAAGCTACATCTTTTTATATTTCCAACTAGACACAGTGCTTCTCTAAAAAATATATGGCTATAAGTAATATCCAGAAAAAAATAAAAGCTTGTGAGTATTTTCTCGTGGGCAATGGTCACTGGTTTCATTTCTTCGTGCTGTTTTGGAATAGGGCATACATCACACCCAAGATGTACATGCTAAGACTGGCCAGAATTTTATTTTTTAACTACAACTTCCATCAGAAGAAACCTATATCCGAATGCAATTTTCTTGGGGGAGAAGACATGTGTGTCTGATTTATTGAATTTAAAGACAGAACTTGGGGGAAGAAGACATGTATGTCTGTTTTATTGAATTTAAAGACAGAACTCTAGCATGACTTAAAATGTGGACGTGGGCCTGGAAGCTTATGATAGTTTTCATGACAGGGCAAAGTTCAAACTTACACAGCTACTACTACCTATCAAAGGCAGAGAAAGGAACCTGAAAACTCCTTTCATGTCCTGTAAGGGAACCAAGTGCTCCCAGATGCATACATCTCTAGGCTGTACGTTAATGCATTCCTGAAGCTAGTAAATTTATTTATTCACCAAGTGAAGAGTGCTGCACTTGCTTCCTGTGCTGTGCTGGGAAAAGTGAACACACTGAAAATAAAACAAACGCAAGTCCCCGCCATGTTAAAACTTATATCTGGTCAAAGATGGATGATAATATATTAAACAAAGAAATACATATATTGTAAAAATGTGGCTGCATGTTATAGGGAAACAAAGACAATTTGGTGATAGATGTCATCAGCATGAAATGGAAGGAGCGGGAGTGGTCACATAGAAAGGAAGGTTAGGTAAGGTCTCTCACAGGTCACGATATTTAATAAAATATTTGAACAGCTGGCCATGTGAATACCAAAGGTCAACCATTTGTTGATATCATGAGACAGGAAAGAGTTCTTTGGGTTTGGGGTTTATTGAGATCAGTGTGTTTTAGAGTGTAGGTGGTAGAGGAAGGACAAATATAAGGTCAAGTGGCAAAGTGACTGGGAGCTGATCATTTGAATCAGCGGTTCTCAACCAGTGGGTCTCAACCCACAGGAACTGTACTAAAGGGCCACAACATTAGGAAGGTTGAGAACCACTGATTTGGAGCCTCTTGATTTCATACAATGTACTAGAAACAAACTACAGTTGACTCTTGAACAACATGACTTTGAACTGCTTGAGTGCACTTATCCATGGATTTTCTTCTGCCTCTGCCACCCCAGAGATGGCAAGACCAACTCCTCCTCCTTTTCCTCCTCAGCCTACTCAATGTGAGGATGAGGAGGAGAAAGACCTTCATGATGATTCACTTCCACTTAATAAGCAGTAAATATACTTTCTCTTTCTAATGATTTTCTTTTTTTCCCCATTATTTCAGATTAATATGAGGGTACATACCATTAGGTTACAACGTCTGTATTTGTAAGGTTCAGTCTGAGTTTTTGCTGTGTCCTTCACCCAAGAAGTATACCATGCATTGTATCCATTGTGTGGGGACTTACTGAACCCCTTCCCCCACATGTACACTTCAATTTCATTGAGTTTTTATCTCCTATGAGATTGTAGTTGTTAATCTACTAGTTTCAATTTAGTACTGAGTACTCGTTGCTTTTATTCTCCATTCTTGTGATAGTTCACTTAGGAGGATGTTCTCCAACTGTGTCTGGGCTGTTACAAAAGATGCAGTCTCCATCTTTTTGGTGCTGAATAGCATTCCATGGTATACATATATCACAGTTCATTAATTCATCCATGTATTGAAAGGCACTTGAGTTGTTTCCACATCTTTATTATTGTGAATTGAGCTGCTATACACATTCCAGTGCAAATATCCTGTGATAAAATATCTTTTTTTCTTTGGGGTAGTTATCTAGTAATTGGATTGCAGGATAAAATGGCAATTCTACTTTTACTGTTTTGAGGAATCTTCGTAGTTCTTTTCATAGATGTTTTACTAGTTTGCAGTCCCCAGCAAAAGCACATGAGTGTTCTCTTTTCTCTACACCCACGCCAGCATCTGCTGCTTTGGAACCTTATGATGTGGGCCATTCTCACTGGAGTTAGGTGATACAGTAAAGAGGCTTTGATTTTCACTTCTCTGACAATTAGAGATGATGAGCATTTTTTCATGTTCTATTGGCCATTCTTCTGTCCTTGTGAGCAAAGTTTCTGTTCCTATCTCTTGCCTACTTTATAATGGGGTTGGTTCTTTTTTTCTTGTTAATTTGCTTGAGTTCTTTGTAGATTCTGGTAATTAGCCCTTTGTTGGACCTTGTGATTTTCTTAATAACATTTTATTTACTCTAGCTCACTTTATTGTAAAAATACAATATATAATACATATAATATATATAATATATGTTAATAGACTGTTTATGTTATTGTTGAGGTTTATGGTCAACAGTAGGCTATCAGTAGCTAAGTTTTTGAGTCTGGCATTGAGATTAAACCAAGAGAGAGGAAAGACAGACTGAAGGCTCTTTTACTAGTCTCTTATTGCCACCAACTTTGATGATGTAGGTAACTATTGGTGGGTGATCTTCATTACAGAGCTATGTGCACATCTGGCCCAGAACTCACAAAACCCAATAGAGAAGAGCTGTCAGGAGCTGGAGTAGCTGAGGATCTGGGCATACACTACAGCGGCAAGGTGAGCCAGCAGATCAGCAACAACATCCATGGGCCATCTGGTGGCTAGCTGGGGCCCTGGCACCAGAGGCTCAAGATGGCTGCTACTCTACTTCCACCTCCCTATTCTTCTCCGAGTCTCTCTTATTCCAATCTGGAACCACACAGGGAAAGAAACAATGGCAATATATCTTAAATTTGCTAAGTTGAAGCAGAACAAAGCCATTGCAATAAAGGTAGCCAAAAAGCCTGCTGTGAAAAGCACTTACAGTGATAGGACTCACTAAATCTTTTTGAGGCGGTCACAGGAGTTGTTGCTATGTGTGCATGTGTGTTTTGAAGAATTTGTTTTGGTAAAAAAGGGATCTGATTCTCACATGTACTTTGTTCTCTCCTCTTGTTTTCCTATAAGACAAATTATCATATCTGTACCAACAGTGGTTTGGATAATCAGCTGTATCGCTAATAATCTAAAATTTCACTTTTCTGACATGTTGAGCTACATACAGCTCCAAGAAATAGATGTTAAAATCAAACATGTAAATTGTGGATGACTATGACTTTGTTCCTAATTGCATGATTTTCAGGAACACACAGAAATAGATTCTCAAAGATTCTCAGAGCTGGAAGAATCTATAAACCCATGAGTTTTCAAATAATGTTTGTCATGGTCAAGCAAAAGACTCTTTTATGCAGAGCATTAAAATGAGGAGTGAGAAAGAGCCCAACAGTGGCTTTGACAGAGGCAGAGGTAAGAGATTGAGTTAACATTGTCCTTTCACCTTCTGTAGTCTTGAAAGGGCTCTAGGGACCAAAACAGGACACAGATCTAAGAGACCTCTCAAGGCTACCTCTCTCTCATTCTCTCTCATTTCAAAAAAAGATACAGCCCCAAGATAAATGCAACCAAACAACCCATAAATGGGAAATGGAAGTGCCATTGAAAATTCTGAGGGGAGACTGGGAAGAATGTCAGCCCTGTTGCCACACCATATAGCAATATTGCATTCAAATACTCCTTTAAATATTTTTTTTACAGAGTTACTGCTGTATGTTTCTTTCACCATCACCAACATAACACTTCTCAAAATTTCTTTTTTTTCTTCTGAATAACAACTGTTATTAATGACTCAGTGAAAGAAAGACACTCAGCTGGCCTGAGCTGCCCTCTTAAGTAATAACAACTGTCATTTCTTGAGTGCTTAGTATGTTCCAAGTACTGTGTAAATTACTTCACCTACAGGACCTCTTTTTAGTCTCAGAACAACTCTAGTTGGAAGTTGCAATTATTATCTCCTACTTTACAGTCAGACAAAGAAGGGTTAACTAATCTGTCCAGCGTCTTTCAGGTAATAAGCATAGAGACAGGGTATAAAACACAGGCTGACAAGTCCTAAGAAAGACAATCACCAAGGGTAGGGTATTGTTATTCAATCACAGCCTCGTGAAACCTCATGCCCCACCAACCTAACATGTGCAAAGTATTTGCCAAACAAAACCAGTGTTGGGGAAAAAGGGGATCATAATACCTCCCCTGAAGAAAACACCATGTTCTTTATGATGTTACAGCTATTTGAAAACTACTAGTTTTCTGATGCTCACATTTTTAAAAGTCAAAATTTTATTCAGTAAGTCATCAGGAGCCTCGTACTGAACTGATTTACAGCGTGGTCGATTGTATTTTCCAAAGATGTTCACAAAGAATCTCCCATCCCACAAGCTGCTACTACATTGTGACTTTGACATGCTTTTCATGGAGAAATAGGGTTTACGTTCCTTGGTTGAATCTAGGTGGCTTTGTGACTATAGTGAATTTTAGCTTTTAATGTCTCAAGGCCAGTTTCTACCTGACCCACTCTTGGTGGACTCACTCTTGGAACCCAGCTACAATTCTGGGAAGAAAAGCAGACTAGCCCATATAGGGGACACCTGGA
Source organism: Loris lydekkerianus (assembly GCA_963574355.1). NCBI lineage: Eukaryota > Metazoa > Chordata > Mammalia > Primates > Lorisidae > Loris > Loris lydekkerianus. Next base: position 6,585 of record CAUYPK010054278.1, on the reverse strand, counting down.
GAGGCCATTTGTAGGTGTTCTAGCCAAGGGTCCAGTTGACAACCAAATCAACAGCCAGACACGCTTCATCATACTTCCCAATGATTTCTGTCCTGAGTTTTTGAATCATCGCCAGCATTTGAGACTTTCCAGCTGAGGCCCCTAACATAATGATTCACAAATAAGCAATACAGGCTATGCCCTGTCCAAATCCTGTCCCACAGAATTCACAAACATGATACCATGAGTGTTTTATGGTGTGATTTGTCACATAGCAATAGTAACTGGGACCTACACGACAGAAGAGTTTTAATGTAGATGTGAGCTCTCATCAGTCCTGGAACACACACTCAGAATGTTCTCAAAAATATTCCATGAATTTAAGAGCAGCATAGCAATAAAGCCAGTAGCATAATCACAATAGCACTCTGTCTGCCATACCACTGTGCTTTCTCCAATTAGGCTTAAAAGTAATAAAAAAATAAAGGAGATTCTGCTATACCAGCTATTAAAATCCATGGTAACCAAGACTTTTAAATATATGTAATATATGCTGGAAAGTTCTTGGAAATAGTTTGTTCTCATGAATAAGTTACTCTTCCAAATATTTAATTTATACTTTCAAAGTATTTCTTGACTTTTTGTTCTTACTCTACATGCCTCCCACATTGATTTCTCACTCTATATTCTATATTTTCCAGTTGAGAACTTTTGTTCAGCTTTACTTTCTGGCTTCTGTAAGAAATCAGTATAGTGAATATACTTTTTCAAACCTGGCATGTTTCTGGGTAACAGATTCTGCTATAGCTCCCTATCCCCACTGAGAATCACTCTTTCATGGCATTGCTTCAGAAATAATTTTTATACTCATAAAAAGGTAAATACTAGCTAGTTCCCCATCCAAATTATGATGGTATTCTAATTAGTTGGGTCCATCTCAGCCATCTATTATTCGGTCCCAGATTCCTTGCCATATTCCACTACTTCTGAGCAAACATCAATTGTGCCAATGTCTTGAGTAGTGTCAATCTAAAACTGAAAGGGTTCCAGCTTCCTTAATAACATCACCAAATGTCTTATTAATTAATTAATGATGCTGTGAATGATAAAGCACTCGTGTGGTTAAACCAGGCAAAAAGCAGTAGGTGGGCCACAGCAGCAATTGTTCTAGCTTACCAGATTATCTGCCAAATAGCTACAAGGAGAAGGTGAGTGCTCTCCACTGAACATTAGAACAAAATAGGCAGGACAATAAAATACTAATAATGCACAACTGGGAGACAACTTCTCTGATGGAACTCTTTGGAGGTAAGACATTCCTCCAGTTGTTAAAGTGGGCTTTATTCCCTCACATAAAGCCCAAGGTTTCTGCCTACTGGTAATCTCATGAGAGAAATGCCAGCCCCTCTTGTGTTTGTCTTAAAGCATCTTTCAGAAATTGGGAGTAAATGTAATTCATTGGACAGGCTGCACAATGAATAGGTTGCACAGTCTCCTCTGTCAGCTTTATGATGCTGAAAGAAAAGGTGGAACAAGAAGAGCGAGTATTGGGGACAAAATAGAGTGAGTAATCAGAGAACAACAAAGCCGTCGCTGTTGAAAAGAGCTTTTACTCAAGAGTATTGAAGAGCAGGCTTATTTCTTTTCCCCCTTGTCCAATCCAGGTGAGCACAGTCTGAGAAAACAGTCATTGCTCCAAATGATTGATGTTATTTCTGAGAATTTGTCACCGTTACTGCAAGTATGATCTGGATTACTTGTTTGCTCAGCTGTTCCGGCCCTGCTCATCTTGTCTCGCACCAAGCAAACTGTGAGGTGCACAGATCATCATAGGTGCCATCAACCCCCTGACGGAGCCCCAAGTGTGCCCCTCCCCAGCCTGCTCAGTCATCAATCTCCATTGTCCTGGCAGGAAGGTAACCTACACAAGGCAGGACACACCTCTCCCCGCAGCACAGGGCTGCAGAGCCTATCTGAGAGGCCAGCTTCTGGTGATTGATTAAATATCCCTTTGTTCATCAGGACAGGATATGAGGGAGGATTAGGAAATACTGCTGCCATTTTTTACTATCTACTTTGTGAAAGATACAATGCCATTTCTTTACATAGATTATCATTGTATTTGAACCTTGCAATACATCTGTGAAGTAGATACCTTTTATTTCCCATTTTGCAGATAAAGAAACTGAGTTCTGAGATCATAAATAATTGACCCAGGGCTAATTCCCTCCTAGTTTTGAGATATAGAAAATAATTTTGTAACATAGGGCACTAGGGCTAAGTGCTTTTGAAAACTGTAAGGGCATTGAAAATAAGCCTCAGAATCAAGACCCCTCTAATCTTGTATTCCCCTCACCCACCCAACTCTGGTAGAAGGGACTCTCTCTGAGGCTTCCTTATCAGACCAAGAAAGCCCCCTACCAAAGGAAACACAATTGCCTTCTTTTCCCTCCCTGTTCCCTTATTATCTATTGCAGAAAAGAGGGCTGAAGAATGCAATCACACCTGCATGGACTTTTTGACAAGATAATGCCTTCCTCTTGGGCACAAATTCCAAAGAGAATCATTTCTGAGTTAGTATCTGTCTCCCTGGTCCATTCATTCTCCATAATAATCATTTAATGCCCCTCAAAAAAACTGTCTACCTTCTCCTCTCCTCCTTCCTCTTTGAAAAAAGATGCATAAGCTTCTGTTCTCCATTGAAGGATCAGAGTAATCACTCTGTGATTCTCCCCTGTGCAATAGTAATTTAACTCCAAACTCAAAGATTGTGGGAATCTTCCCAGTTTTTGCCCACCAATGTCTAGCCTAGTGCCTGGCATACCATAAGCATACAATTATTTACTGAGTGATTAATGAATTAATAAGTAAATGAAAAGAAAAATGAGCAAAACAATCATTGATACCCAGGACTCTGATTCCAAAGTATATGACAGATCCATATTACTTCTATTGCCTACAAAGTAAAGCAAATGCGACAACAACAACAACCAAAAAAGGGACATAATTAACATATGTTGAAAGGGAGACATAGAATTCTTCATGATTTAACCCCATTTGTTAAACTTCTTGAGTTTTATGTTTTTCTCTTGTACAGAACAAGTACATGATTCATCAATTTTTGTTTTTTGTCTTTAATGCTGTTGTTTTTCTGTATGTGGTACTACAGCATGTTGTTAGACATCTGGATGGAAGACTTGAGCTAATGTTGTAAGTAAAACATTTAAATTAAAACTTCAAATATCTCTTCAACTTATAATTAAATGTACCATATGGTTCTATTTTACTGGAAGTTGGAGTCTAATTTAATGTTTTCCTTTTTCAGCAACAAATTTTACTGGCTTCATCTCAATCATTTTTATGTCACAAAAACAATTACTACCAAAGCAATATTTTGAGATTATTAGACAGAAACAATCTTTTACCTGGGGATAAAAATATTGGTTTTGGTGTGTCTGTATTATTATTTAAGCTCATCTGGGAATAAAACATAGTTGCTTAGCTTAACAATTGTGTCATTGTAGGAAAGATTCACACTTTTCTCTAAGTTTCATTATCCTACTCTCTATTTAATTTGAATGCAATCTGAGACAAAATGCTGATTTTTGCACATTTTAACACATAAAGTTGAGCATCATTTGGGATGTCTTAAAAGTGACCAGTAAGCAAGTTCTAACTTGCTTCATTCGAAAAGGCAAACTTTCATCATTCAAAAAAGTTTCTTCTTGTCAACTTTCCTAAATGAGGAAAGTATGATGTGGAGAGGGTTAATTAATATTTAAAGAGAATATCCTTTTAAAGAGGCAATTTCAATTTTCTACCCAACTTGCATCTAAGTCTACAGACATGTTCAATGGCTACAATCACTTTACAAATTTTTAACAAGCTATTTGATTTTTTTTTTAAGTGAGTAATAGTTTTTAATCTTCCCCACCAAATTTATTCCATGTACAATTGTTCCTCCAGACATTATTAGTCACCAACTACACAAGTTTGTGCCAATATACGATATTACCTAAACTCAAATTTCTCTCTTATTTATTTTCATTTTTAGAGTGACACAATCTCTGCCCTTCAGAAACACTGCCTAAGGCAAACACTTTCAAAGGTGTAATAACTCTGACAGAGAGAAGGTAAGTGACTATATTGTCAGCTCCAATGAGAGATCGTTTTGTACAGAGAAGGGTTCTTTTAAAGAAGATACTTCAACTTGTTGACAACAACTAGGATTTCAAGTGGCTAAATAATTTATCATATATCTGTATTGTAGAATCCTACACAGAGATGTGAAAAAGAAAAAGAAGTGGACCAAAATCTAGGTCATGACATGAAATGACCACTAAAACTTATTAAGTAAAAAAAAGTTAAGTTATATTTACCCCAAAAGTATTTGAGTGTCTTACAATGTACCGAAGATTCTTCTGACTGCTGGTTACATCAGAGAATCAATAAAGTCCCGGCTCTGATAGATTCTTTTATAATCTTGATGTATGTTTAAAACAGTGGTTCTCAACCTTCCTAATGTCTCCTAATGCTGCAACCCTTTAATACAGTTCCTCATGTTGTGGTAACCTCCAACCACAAAATTATTTTCATTGGAGACCCACCCTGGATGAATCTGGAGGTAGAGCCTCGAAGTTGGTTTTAACAAGCTGCTGAAATTTAAAAATGATTTTATATGCTATAACTCCTACCAAGTTAATACAAGCTATATGGTCTAATAAAAATATTAAACTGGGGGAGAGATTAAAGATGGCAGCCTAGTAATAGCTTCCCTGCAACTGGGCACGGTGAGTCTGGGGAGACAAGAATCCAGGCATCTTTGGATGATGGGATCTGCCTATAATCATCACTATGAGGATACAGGGAGCCAGCAAGGGACTTCTGGACCCCAAAAGGAGGACAAAAGCAGTGGAAAACTGGCAAGTGGTTGCATGTGTTCGATCGACCTAATCACGTCAGCAACCGTGAGTACAAGCAGCAGTGAGACTGCAAACTGGAAAGGCCTTACCTGTGAACTGTTTCGGTGTTCTTGGACTTGGCACTCAGTTGAACTGCCTTGGGGAGAGCCTGAGCAGGACTGTGGAAAACTTTGGGCATTGTCTGGGGCCCCAGACTGAGCCACTGAGCTGGGTGCAGGAAGCCATTGTGAAAGAATTGCCCCCAGCAAGCTCCGCCATCAGAGTCCCAGAGCAAGGATCAGGCGGAACAAAGTAACCTAGTGACTGAGCAGCCTAAAGGCGGGGAGTGAGCTGCCTTACAGCCTTAATCCTTAGGGGCAGAGTGAGACGGTTTTGGCACACTGGAGCCTTGGGCTGTTGCCCTGAGTAGAGTGCCATGATGTCACAGCTCATAGCAACCTCAAACTGCCGGGCTTGGCACTGCCCAGACCTCCATAAGAGCTGTGCAGTGACCCCCGACCAGTGACCAGCACCCGCTGGGCTTCCACATTCCCTGACAAGGAACTACGGGAGCCACACAACCCTGTGTCCTCCCTTCTGTGTCCTCCCAGCCTCCACACTAGCCAGTTCATCTACCCAGGGACTCTGGTATCTGCGTGCCCTCTGGAGCCCTCCCTGCCTCTGCACAGAGCCCTTATCCTGACCAGAGACTGCTGGAGCCTTGGGTTCTCTGTGCCAAAGTCACTGGGTGCCAGGTACTCCCAGAACCATGCACACCACCTCCAGCCCTGTTGCTGGATCCGGGTGTGTCACACACCGGAGCTGCTTCCACAACCAGAACTCCCTGGCTGCAGCAGCCCCAGAGGAACTACACAGGGTCACTCCCTACAAAGATCCAGCAATAACAGAGTGATCCAGCTGGGGTCTAATCTTGGAGAGACACCTCCCCAACTCTGAGGACAGCCAGAGGCAACGGTGAAAAACAATCATGAGGTGAAATCAACAGAAAAACTCTGGCAATATGAATAATTAGAGTAGATCAACTCCCCCAAGGATAAAAGGGGCAGAAACAGCACAAGACCCCATGCACAAACAAATAGCTGAGATGTCAGAAATTGAATTCATGATCTGGATAGCAAATAAGATTGAACTAGAATTCCAAAAGTTATCTCAAGAATTCAATGGATTCGAAAAGAGCAAATGAGCAAAGTTTTTGACACATTGAGACAAGAAGTTGCATCCCTCAAAGATCTGAGAAACACAGTAGAATCCCTCAGTAACAGAATGCAGCAAGCAGAAGAAAGGATTTCTAACATTGAAGACAAAGCTTTCGAATGCTCCCAAACCCTCAAATAGGAAGAGAAATGAAGAGCAAAAACAGACCACTCTCTCAGAGAGCTCTGGGATAATTTGAAGAAAACCAATATTCGTCTTATAGGGATCTCCAAAAATGACAAAGTGGCTTCACAAGGCATAGAGTCTCTTCTCCATGAGATTATGAAGGAGAACTTTCCAGACATGCCAAAAGACTCCAAAATTCACATATCAGACAGTTTCAGAACTCCAGCATGACTCAACCCAAATAAGACATCCCCCAGACACATCATAATCAATTTCACTAAAGTTAATATGAAGGAGAAAATTCTGAAAGCAGCCAGACGAAAGAAAACCATTACCTACAAGGGGAAGAATATTAGAATAACTG
>CAUYPK010054277.1:0-46689 GCA_963574355.1 Loris lydekkerianus | reverse complement strand
TGTTCCAGACATCTACTTCTCTGTTTTTGTGCCAGTACCATGCTGTTTTGATCACTATCGATTTATAGTATAGTCTGAGGTCTGGTAGCGTGATTCCTCCTGCTTTGTTTTTATTGCTGAGTAATGTCTTGGCTATTCGAGTTTTTTTCTGATTACATATAAAACAAAGTATTGTTTTTTGAAGATCTTTAAAATACGACAGTGGAACTTTAATAGGAATTGCATTAAAATTATATATTGCATTGGGTAGTATGGACATTTTAACAATGTTGATCCTTCCCAGCCATGAGCATGGTATGTTTTTCCATTTGTTAACATTTTCAGCTATTTCTTTTCTTAGAGTTTCATAGTTCTCTTTATAGAGATCTTTCACGTCCTTTGTTAGATAAACTCCCAAATATTTCATCTTCTTTGGCTCTACTATGAATGGAATAGAGTCCTTAACTGTTTTTTCAGCTTGACTATTGTTAGTATATATAAAGGGTAGCAATTTATGAATGTTGATTTTGTAACCTGATTTTGTAATGTTGATTTTGCTGCTGTATTTCTTGATCACTCTAAGAGTTTTGTAATAGAATCCCTGGTATTTTCCAGATATACAATCATATTATCTGTTAAGAGCGAAAGTTTAATCTCTTCTGACCCTATATGGCTACCCTTGATTGCCTTTTCTTTCCTAATTGCGATGGCTAAAACTTCCTTTACAATGTTAAAGAGCAGTGGAGACAATGGGAAGCCTGGTCTGGTTCCTGATCTGAGTGGAAATGATTTCTGTTTAACTCCATTCAATACGATATTGGCTGTGGGTTTGCTGTAGATGGCCTCTATCATTAAGAAATGTCCCTTCTATAACAATTTTCTTAAGTGTTCTGATCATGAAGCCCCCGCCCCCTTTCTTTTCTCCTTCTTTTTATTTCTTTTTCCCAGTGTATCACTCTATGGGATCATTCCTGAACATTTTCTATTGGACATGAGAACAGTACTATTAATTTATACTGAAAAAAATATGTGAGGGTTTTTTTTTTTTTTTTCAGTTTTTGGCTGAGGCTGGGTTTGAACCCGCCACTTCATATGGGGCTGGCGTCCTACTCCTTTGAGCCACAGGCAGCACCCTAATTTGCCAAGTTTTATTCAGATGGGCAGACCCTATCATTTGTGTTATAGAAAATTAATGGAACTCACAGAGTTGTTGGGTATATGAGTGTGTATACGTATAGCTCTGTGTAAATGTGTACACACACATATGTATTCCGCCTTTTTGTAATCAGTGGATAGGAGTTTAAAAAGTTTATGTGGGCTATTTGTATCTATAAGGGATTATATTCCAAGATCAAGTGTACATAAAGAGTGATCAGATTTCTGAGCCAAGAGAACCTTCTAAAGTGTATTTGACATATAATGTGTAACTGTCTAGATTGACTACTTAATAATACTCTAAAACTTGACTCTCTTTTATTATATGAATTTTATGGTAAATAGTCAACAAGTTCCTACCTGGGTGCCAGGAACTTGTGGTCTCTTCCCCTGGGACTTCATGTATGAGGTTTCTGCTTCTAAACACGAGTCCAGGGAGACATTTGCCACCATTGTCACTCACCCCAATTCTACTCCTCCCCTTCACGCTTGGCTTGTCATTTGTAACTTGCTTCAGACTTCAGCTCTTCTTGGACACCCTCCCCCCACCCCCGTGTCTGGGCATAGTTCCCTTACTGGTGACCTGGGTTAACAACCTGATACGTAGGATGTTTTGACAATTTGCGAGCTCGTGCATGCAGCGCCCACTGAACAGCAACTGTTGTGGTTGTGGTTGTAGACAAGCTACCAGCATGTCAGACTGTCAGCCACCATTTCCTTGGTGGGGTTGTCAGTTCCTGAAGGGCAGCGACTGTGCTTGTACCGCTTTGTAATCTTGGGACAGCACAAAGCCAGGCCCCTAGTAAGTGCTCTGACTTTGTTACCTAAAGCAACTATACTAACCTCCATTGTGTCTGCCAGCAGATGAGCCGACTGACCACCTTCCTCTCTATCGGGCCTCTGAAATGCAGGGGGGAGGGCTTCCATTGGGGGCTCTGTGTGTGTGCACACACACAGACACACACGCACACAGACACACACACAGACACACATAGGCACACAGACACTCACACAGATACACAGACACACAGACACACACAGACACACACACACACACACACACACACAGACACACACGCACACAGACACACACACAGACACACACATACACACAGACACACACAGACACACACACACAGACACACACACACAGACACTCACACACAGACACACAGACACACACACAGACACACAGACACACATACACACAGACGCTCACACACAGACACACACACAGAGACAGTCACACAGACACACACACAGACACACACACACAGACACTCACACACAGACACACACAGACACACACACACACATACACACGGACACACAGACACACACAGAGAGACACTCACACAGACACACACAGACACACACACAGACACACATACAGAGATAGTCACACAGACACACAGACACACACAGACACACAGGCACACACACAGACACACACACAGAGACACTCACAGACACACACAGAGAGACAGTCACACAGACACACACAGACACACACACACAGACACACACACAGATACACAGACACACAGAGACACACACACACAGACACACACACACACACACACACACACACACACACTGCTGCAGGGATGAAGAGCTCCCCTGGAGGCAGGAGGAGGCTCTGGAAAGAGGAGAGGGTAGAGAAAGGACCAGTGGCTTTCTCCCTCCCCTGGGCCCTCGTGTCTGTTGGCCCCTCGTGTCTGTTGGCCCCTCTTCCTTGAACAATCCTGATGAAAGTTCCCTTTCCTCCCCCAGACTTGGCTGGGCACTTACTCAGTTTCCTTCTACCAGGTCAGGTTTCATTTCATTCCTGAGATGTTTAAATCATCTTCCTGCTCCCGTATCTCCACGGTGCATTTCTCTGAGATTCTGGAGCATGGCTTGGTTTCCCCTTCAGAGCACAGGCAAATGCATTTGTGGTTCATTGAAGAGGAAAACACACCACAGTGTGGTAACTAACAGGGCCACGCCCTGTGCTAAGCTTCTTATATCATCACGCTGAATCCTTAACCGAAGCTCTAAGACATAAATGTTATTATTTCCCCCCTTTTTACAGAAGAGGAAATCAAGGTTCATAGTGATGAAATGACTTGGTGAACCTCATAGAGTAGATGAACCAATAGAAGATTTACAGGGGCACTTTCTGATTTCGGAAGGTGGAGTTAAGTGAAGAAACATGGGGACAACGTGATCTCAAAAATGGGTAGAGACAGCGAGACTTTAAAAGATCCAGCTCTCGTGAAAGTGATTCAAACTTAGGTGGAAAAAAGAAGACAGATATTTGAACAAAACGCTTTGGTACAATTTTTATTTTTTTTCCCAAATGATATACTCTATGATGCATTCAGAACATGCGGCCTATACAGCACCACTGTTTGCACAGTTTCTGGTGGGACCTGCCCGTCAGGCATCTGTTGGTTGTTAGTTGACAGCTTGACCATGTGCCTGGCATTGACTTCCAGGGTTAGTCTTCGCTGAACCCAGCAGCAGGTCTGAATACTAAACATGGAGATAAAACTGGCTTTAGGAGGTAAGGACATCTAGAAGCACATAGGATCAAAGTTCAAGATTCTTTTAGTGAATTTGGGTTTTGTTAAGAAGTAAATAGAATGAGAGTTATCAAGAAAAGTTCAGACTGCATTATGAGAAAGGAAAAAACAAGAATTCTTAAATGTAAACCAGCTATGAGCTGAATGGTTTAGCCATTCTCTGTACTACTTGGCAATATTGGCTACCAAAACTTAGACTAGTGTGGGTAAACTAGTTGGGATCTTCATAAAATAGAGATTATTATCTCCATATTGGACTTCAGAAAACATTGCCTGCTCCAAAAGTACCTCTCTGAGGTGGTTTGTGATTCTTGATATTTTATAATCAGAGCTTGTGCTCTAGACTTAAGGTTTTAATTTCATCAACATACCAATATCCCTGCAAGAGGGGACGCATTGCCGTGGTTGACCCTGAGATGAGCGGCCAGAACGTCTGTCCTGGAAGGACTTGCTGCCATCAGTGCAGATTTCATCTACTGATGCTCCAGGTGATAGCATCTTCAGAGTTTGCCTCAGCTCAAGAGTACCCATGACCCAGGGTGACGTCCTTCCTGGGCAGTCCTCACTGCTGACTCCACATGGACAGGGGTGAAGCCCTGGCCATTCAGGCTGATGCTGGGCCGCTGAGAGGAGCAGGGCTTGCTCCCGAGGTCCCTGGCAGGTCGGCCAAGGCTCTGAGTGGGCTGGGTGCACTTTGGTGTCTCTGTCTTCTCAGTTCTGCTCTGCCCTGCTCCTTTAACAGGTGCAGTCTCTGACAACCATCCTGTCCCCCCAAACTGCATTTCCACATACATTCTGAACAATTCTGAGAATGGCTTTCCTGGGAGTAGCTAAGATGGAAAATGAAAATAAGGAAGCTAGGGCAGACAAAAAAGAAGTAGGGTTGGAGGAGGAAGGAACGGCCATGCTATGTGGTTACTGTGGTCAGGAGGATGAGGACGGAGAAAGGACACGGGACAGGGAGCTGGGGATGTGCAAAGCCATCTCCATCTGCACATTAATTTTGTATAAGCCAGTTCTGGATATTGGACTATATAAGTAGAATAATATGGAGGCATTTTGTGGTCTTTCTAAAAAAAATACTGCTATTTTCTAAGTTTTTAGCTCAAAATGGGTGTTAAAAATATAATAATTTGAGGATTTACAAAAGGAATAATAATTATTTATTTGTGCATTCAAAAATTACATTCCAGGCATTGTTCTCTGTCCCTGGAATACTAGGTACTAGTGAGTAGGATTGAGTTAATGTCCTCAAGGAGTTCATAATCTAGAGAAAAGATAATAAAGAAGTTGGTTTTCTAACCCCCAGAAGATAAGGCATGATTTATCTGAACCTCTTCCTAAAAGGATAATGAACAACATGTTACTCTTTGAGGAATGAAGAGGGAGAAACAGATTTAATTTGTAAACTTTCTGATGAAGAGTTTTCTGCGGGGGTTGGAGGGAGTTAAATACAGGGAGAAGTTACTCATGGTAGAAGTCTTTAAGGAATAGTTTTACCTGTAGAGTATTATTTCAGTCTGCTTATAAAGGGATGATGGGAGAGAGGCCCATACTCAGTAGTAATTTCTAACATCCTTGAAGTTTAATAGCTTGCCCTTGGTCACTACTCAACTAAATAATCTCGTGAGGATTCAAATTCAGATAATCTCACTTGAGACATCAGACTCATCTACCACGAGGGTATTAACTCCACCTGCCTCTGCAAAACACAGTGGGGAGATTTGGGTTTTACAGAGACTTAGAATAATGTGGTCAGGCCATTTTGTGCTCTAAACTTCTCTATTGCTGTAACAAAACTAGTCCTCGGATCAGGTAGACACCCCATCTGTCAAGCCATTCCTTTGATTTTTAAGCAACTTTCTTTTTATCAAGCCCAGACGTTCACCCTGTGCTCTCACTCCTCGTTGTTTTGTGATCCTGCCCTTCTAAGCGTCCTGCACAGGCCAATCATTTGCTTATCTTGCTCCTGCTGTACTTTTTCCTCTGTGCTGAACTTGATGGGGCTTTTCACTATACCTCCTAGGACACAGTTCAGTTTCGCAGTTAAAGCAGAATAGTCCTACTCTGAGTCCCGGATCTGCCTTTAACTAGTTATGAACTAGTTATCTAACTGATCCACACCTCAGTTTACTCATCTATGAAGACAGAGAATAATGATACCTCATAGGATTGCTGTGAGAATTAAAATACGCCGTGCATGTTATATAGAATACGTCCTTTACACTATAGACATTTGAGTAAGTGTTCTGTCTTGCTAGCAATGAAAATTATTGGCCTCTAGAACTTTCTCTTCTGGTTGCCTTTCCTCTGAATAGTATCATTTATCTCTCTTCATTTGGATATTATTTTCTATCAATGCATATTTTTTAAGTGGCCACATTTTTTCTTCTTCTGTTCAAAGATGCATAATTCTAAAGAGCAGAGCTTGAAAGCTTGCAACATGTCTCAGAGGCAAATGATGGAACTTAGTGGGTCCCCCATGTACTGACCCCCCCATACCCTGATTTCCTGCTGCTTTGTCTGTGAACACTGCAAACCCGTCAGCACAGTTGGAGGCCAGTCTTGTTTTTACTCGTCACTTCAAACCATCATATTAAGGCTATAAATAAAATAATCTTATGGTTCTCATCTGGTTGCATTGTTAGAATAAGCTGAGAGAAATTGTAAATCAATATTTCACATAATTGCTGAGATTTGGCAGGTTTGGATGCAAATAAAAAAGAATGAAGAATGTAATATAAAATCATTTATATGATATCAGTTCAATCACCCCCTGTAAAGTGGCAGGCTGCAGTGACTCATGGTCTAATTTTAGTTGGCAAAGAGTTTTCTTATAAGGGAATGGAAAATAATTGACCCTCCTGTCAATTCTTCTCTATCTGTCTTTCTCCAAGTTTCCTCAAAAGGTATTTTGCTGCCTCCCCGGGAGCTTTTGTTTTTTCGAATGCAATTTGTAGCACAATGCAAGAGCACCATTTGGCCATAAAAGCAAAAACAAAGATAAAACCAAAAAGCCCCAAACTAACATTGTTAGTAAGATCATCCACATGGAACATTCTGCATTAAAAAAAGCTAACATACATATAAATCATGCTTTTGAATCTCTTTTGTCATAGATTGTTTCTAGCTATTATTCTGAACCAGAAGAAAATTAAGATTAGGGTCCTCACACATGGATATTAAAAAAAGTTATGTATCAAGCAATTGGGTCAATGTATTTTATTTCCATTCACTGATTTATTCATTCCCTTAATAAATATTGGCTAAGTTTTTGACAGTTTACTGGGTGCCCAATGTCATACTACACCTTATAGTAGAAATATGGGGAAGAATATTATATGCACCTAAAGAGATGATTAAATATGAGTGAAAGAAATTTCAGGGAAAGGCAGTGAGACAAGGACCCTAGGGGAAAGCTAGGTACAATTCCAGGGGAACTCCTGTGACATCCTGGAATCTTCTTTTTGAGGTCTTTTATTTGAATTTATGAATGGAGCATGCCAGACAGTGTGGGATGGGCAGAACAGGGAAAGGAAGGTGGGTGAAAGGCGAAAGGGGGCTTCAGGACAGAAGAAATGGTCTACCAGCGTGACCCATGGAGAAATGTTGCCTTCCTTAGCTTTTCCTAGGACGACTCACATTAAGCACTAACCCTGTTTTGGAGCCTTTTTACTGTAGGAAGACAGGAGAGCTGTGATAGTTAGATACTGTGCAAATTCCAAGGGCCTAGAAGAAACAAAATAGGACTATGTATGTGGAAATGCTCTGCAATCTGCAGAAGGGGATAAGATACTCTTTTCCCCAGTCCAGGGCACTGTGTCTGACACAGAAACACTCAGTAACTATTTGTGAATGAAAAATCTCATGATACGGAAGGAATCCAGTACCTACATGTACAGTCTGTACACGTGTGTCTCCCCACAGAGTTGTGAGCTCCGCGAGTGAGTGTGCTGGCCATTTCTGTCCCCTAGTGCCTTGCACAATGACCTAAAATAGTCACTCAATAAGTGTTTGCGTTAGTAACTATGATGTCACTTCTTCTTTTAGTTGTGGTCTTTGTGGGACAGACTTTCTCTCTTTGGGGCCAGATGGAGGGATTGATAGGAATTATTAAATTATTACTAAAAGCACATACAGTCCATGCTGTGGGAGGTAGGGGGTTGAGGGTTAAGAGCTGAAAAGTGGAGCGGGGAAGGTGACATCCCCAGCAGCTCAGCTGGCTCCTCTAGTCCTTAGGCCCTGAAAAGATGTGGGCTTTGCACTGAAGTGGAGGAAACAGGAGTCAGCAGAGACACAGGACTGCTTTATTTCCTGGGGGACTGTTTTTCTCTCTCTGTTGAGCCAGAAAGTGGGTCTTTCCCCACCCAGTGACCAGGGAATGGGTAAATAGTCTTGTCCATCAAATAAAGAAGCAAACGTGTTAGACTGGTCTGGCCAGCAACTTGTGGGGCTTGGTGTGAACAATGCGTCCTGTGAGTAACATGGCCCTGATGGTCCCTGTGACCAAGGGAGTTGTTGATGGATGGGATCAGGGGAGGACCACAGGACTGGGGCAGTGTTACCGGGAAGTCCAGCTTTGGTTACAGATGCAGAGAGGAACATTCTGAAGGAATGGCGTGTTCAAGGTGTGGCAGGATCACCCAGCCCAGAGCAAGGCGACCTCCTCGCTTTATACCAAGGGTTATACCAAGTACAAGAAGGAAAAGAAAAGTGGAGGGAAAAGTGGCAGTGAATGCAGTGGCCACATCAGAAAAGCTCTCCTAACCTAAGTCTGCCTCTTGGTCAGTGAAGCTCTCGTAACTGAGTCCATGGGGAGAGAGGCCCGTCTGCATCCTTCTGAGCAAGGCTGGCCATGGTGTGGCTAAGACTCTGGCCCACACGGGATATAGTCGCCTCCCTGGTCATGGAGCCTTGATGGTCAGAGGAGGCTGACATGGATATATACACATTAGGAATGTTTGTAGTGACCATGTCACCAAATCTGCATATAGTTCATGCTAGTACAATTTCTTGATCTCAAACAATTTGTTGATCTAAAGTTTCAGTTATAAAAGTTTGGTCATTGTCTGGCAAAGAAATAACTGAGCTTTAATGGACGCTGAGGGTTATTATTCTGCTGTCCTACCAATGCCAGTTGTATGATGATAGCTGTGGACAGGATTGCTTTACAAATGGCATCCCAGCGAGAGACTTGCATTTATTCCTAACTAGGAAAAGGTGAGACCACAGACGTGTATGAAGATTTCAACCCAACTGGACCTACTCGACCTTTCAGCAAGCCACAAGAGCTTCATGCACACATGTGCATTTAGTAAGAGCCAGAGAGAGCAGAATTAAAATAAGGTGCTGCCAGTCCCGGCTCAGCATTGTCATTAGGACCTAGATATTAAAGAAGTTACAAAGCCTGAATTAAAAGAAGATGGGATAATTTATCAGTCATTAGGGAGGCTGAGGTCCAACTTCTTGACTCTACTTCATTTAATCAGGGTTTAGCACTCCCAGCTATTCCCCAAAATATTGATTCTTTTTTAAACTTCAGCCTCAAAAACAGACAAAAGAGTATAGATGATATCACTCTAATGATTTATCTTAAGAATCTGTGAACTGTGGAATCATGATTGTTAGGACTGAGAGACACCTGCTCACCTTTCTGAAATGAGGAGCTGAAAAGATATTCTGAGATTTAGAAAGGGTAAGGTATACAATGTTGACCTTTTGGAGACAGGAAACCTTTGATGAACTATAGGACACCAAGACAGTTCATTTAAAAGATGGTTTCAAAGCATTATCTAGGGCTGGTTTTCTGTGTGCCTTACTGAAGCTCTTGAGTTGTCTTTTTACATAAACCCAGAGAAATAATGGTTTCTGCTGCTGTTCATATGTCTGCAACCCTCATGTGGCCCCTTGGCTTCTAAGCTTTGTAACTGCTTTCCAGTCTCTTTTGTGGACAAAATTAAACTTTTCTTACCATTTGACAGCATGGAACTTTCCTGCATTGGGTTGTGAAGGAGAAAAGCAAAGGGAAGAGGTCGCCAGTACCATCTCCATGTAATTAAAGCCGTGCAAACAGCTAAATAAAATGGTTGCTAATGACATTTACTTGATTCTATACTATGAGTCTTTGCTCTGGTCTTGGAATAAGTGAATAAGCAGCTCATAAAATGTACAGATTGTACAGCCCTACTATGAAGCTAAATTACAGCTTTCACATGATGGCTATAACCCAACTATCCCACAAGACTATGGGGAATGGGCCAAGGATGGGGATGGGAGGGGGGAGGTTTTGGTGGAGGGAGGGTAATGGGTGGGGCCACATATACGGTGCATCTTAGAATGGGTACAGGTGATTGCACTAATGTACACAGCTGTGATTTAACAATAAATAATAATAATAATAAAATAAATTCTCAAAAAAAAAACAAAAAAAAAGAAGGAAGAAAAATAAAGATACTGGTATTTCTCTTTATTAATTTCAGAAGAAACAATTAGAAACTTAAAAGGTAATATGATGGATATAATAATTTAAAAAAAACAGTAAAAAAGTAAAAAAAAATCAAATTTAAAAAGGAAGGGTAACTAATTACTGATATAAAATACTTTGAAAATTATTTATAAAAATATAAGTTGATAAATACAAAGGATAGAGGAAATATATAAATTTCTTTAAAAATAAAAAGTGTCAAAATTGAAAACTTGATGGAATATTAGCTATTATAAAAGATATTTAAAATCTTCCTGCACAAATACACAGATGGTTTTAACTAAGTAATAACAAACTTTAAGGAAAAGAAATTTCTATCTTACACAAATCATTAAGTCTCTGATAAAAGCCATTTCTGAAAATAGGAATACAGGGAAAACGTCCTAAATTATATTGAAGCTAATACAATCTTCATGTCAGCTTTTGATTAACCCATTCTAGTCATATTTTCTGATACTATAGCTGAACATTTATGTAACTAACAGAAGTTACTATAAAATTTTACAGAGGATCAGAAAAAATATTTGGATTAAACAGATATATTCCATGAACTCAAATTAAAAGATTCAATGTCATAAAAATGATAGTTCCCTGCAAATTAATTTACTAGTTTAATGTAATTACACTAAAAATGTAAAAGTATTTTCCAAGGAATTAATAAAGCGATTTAAATGTTTTCTTGAACAAGTGGAAAAGTAAAGAATTTTTGAAGAAAAGTTAGATGGAACTGATTTGTCCCATCAATGTTAGTGTATATTCTAATTGTATAGCACTGAAGAGAAATGAGAAAACAGAACAGAAGATAAAGGCCAAGACCAGTTTAGAGTGTAAAGGCACAAATCGTATAGATAAAGTTGGCCTTCCAACCAGAGAGAAATGGGTAAATAAGCATCTAATAAAAATGCTAGCCAACCTATCAACCATTTGGAAAATTAAATATGGACTTGTCTTATTTTACGCCACAAACTCCAGTACATGATTGATACCATTCATTCACAAAATATTAACTACTAACTGTATACCAAAACCTGTGTGAAGATGAGGATATGACAGTGAGCAAAAATGTAGGAGCTCAGAGTCTAGTAGAAAGATAGATGATAAAGCCAAAGCAGGAGTGATTGAGATGTCAGTCTGATGTGTTTTGCCCAAGTATTATAACCCACGTTTTTACTTAAGACAAAGTAATAAAAGAACCTTGTAATATGAGACTTCATAAAGACTCCAGTATGTCACAACCCTCTACACTCACCCCGGGCTTTGTGCATAATCCTGTAAAAAATACCCAGTGCTGTACAGTAATTGGACATGCATATTTATCACAAAAAGATGAGATTGTGATGACATTGTACAAGATACAAATGCCATAAAGAAACACAGTTGATAGTGTGGCCATCTCCTAAAGAAATGAACATATTCACATTACCGTATATACTTGAGTATATACAGTAAATATAAAACAAAAGAGGATAAAAGAATCCCAAGTAGAATGATGTGATATTTGCCTGCTCTTGAGATGGGGACAAACTTGCAATTCTTAAAAACCAAAATTAAAACAAAGCTACAGATTCAGTTTAGTCAGGTTAAACACACGTCAGCCTTTGTTGCATAGAATGGGTCCAGATCATGCAGCTGTGTACACTAGGTTTAGTACAGTTTTCTACAAAGGGCCAGATGGCAAATAATTTAGAATTTTCAGGTCCTAAGGTCTCTGTTGCAACTTCTCAACTTTACTGTTGTAGCACGAAATCACCTACAAGCAATAAAGAGATGGGCGTGGTCGTGCTTGAATAAAACTTTATTTATAAGACATAGGCTGGAGATTTTGATAATGTTTCATAGTTTGCCAACCTCTGGTCTAGATCACACAGTTGTCTATATAATGGTTCACACTTAAAACATTTTTTATGGAGCTTTGAGTCCTTGCCTCAGTTCAGAAATTGGAGGTTATAGCCATCCATGTGTTGTTTCTACTTTTTAAACTCTTTAGCTTCTGTGAAAGAATGTAGACTCTTCTTCCAGCTCAATTATCTGTCAAAGACCAGGGGCCATACTCACCTGGCAATATGAAAGAGCTTTATTACAGGCTTTTGCCAAGGCATACATACTACCTTAACTTACTGCCTCCAGTATTCGTTACAGTTGGGTTCAGAGAACACATTCAAGGGAGATTTTTTAAAGAACAAGTTGTCTACCCACTCTTCTAGATAACCAACATTCTCCAAATAAACCAGAGATGCAGAGAAACAGGTACCTAGATTATACCTCTTTCTTTCACTCAGCCACTTCCTGCAGGACTTTTTCTGCCTTGCTCTTGGGTTTGAAGCTACCAGTTAATTTAGAAAGTCTATTAGAAATGAGGACATTGTAAATAAGGACATGTTTGTCTTCAACATTGGAGGTTAATCTCCCAAAACAATGAAGAATAAAGTGCTTGGGGAGGCATTCATCACCGTTTCTGTTGTACACATTGGGGTCCTAAGTGGAAATGTGGAAGAAGAGTTCACGCAGTTATCTGCACCCAGCCATGCAGGACCTACTCTTGGCCCTTCTCTAATGCACCTGACCTTGGGGACCTGACCTCCTTGGACTCTGAGACTGCGTCCCCCAACTCCCTTGCCTGGGTTTGGGCTGAGAGAAGCATTAGCAAGGGAAGGAAAGCAGGTCTGGGGTATTTACTACCCTTGCCCCCAGGATGCAGCTGTTAGCAGTGGCTACACCTTATACGGCTGTGGATATTGAACAGCCCTCCTTCAGAATGAGCAGGATGGGCAGCTCTCTCTCCCTCTTTAGCTATTAAGCCAAAAGAAGGTAACAGTTTTCTGCTGCTGCCAATCCCTGTGCACTTTACCACCCTCGTTAGCTCTATTAACTCTGTTCAAAGTCCGTACATTATACTCTCTTCAATTACACCCTTTGAGTAAGCCATCTGATGCTTATTAGGAACCTGTCTATTTCAGGAAAAGAAAGAAAAGAGAGGCTTTTTAGAAAATCGCTGCCTTAGAGGAAAGCTTATCATCAGGTATCAAAAATTCTGTAAAACTGAAAAAATTACAACTTGAACTTACCACAGAACGGCACATTTAAGTTATAACTGGAAATTAGATATGTTGTAAATTGCCACTCTGACAAATAAGCATTTAAATCAACGATTATGGAAAGAGATCTACTTAAACTCTACTTTGAAATTCAATGAGACTTAGGACAATTTGTTATTAAAATACCATCATTTAAAATCGACTCTTCTTAATGTATCATTCAAACAAAAATACATAATAATGAAATGCACGAGAATGAAAAATATTCTGCAGGTCAGCATCATACCTCTTTGAACTTGTGACTGAGCTTGGCTATGTCCAGGTCAGATGGGGAAAACATGTCCTCATTCTCCGGCAGCTCAAAGACTTCAATGGCACTGCCAGGAAAAACAGGTCCTACCTCATCCTCATCTTCGTCTGTGGCATATTCTCCTGTCTGAAAGGAAGAGGATTTCAGAAATCCAGCTATCCTTACCCCAAGTGGAGGCGGGTTATTTGAAAATATTTCATAAAAGACAAATAAAACATGTCACCAAATGGTAAAAGTGTAAGTAGGCTTTTAAGTCAAGCATGCCTCATGCAGCCAATGTTATAAACAAATGTTAGTTCAAAGATCCAAACTGACAAATCTATGCTATACACAAGTGCATTTCTAAAAATCTAACAGCCTCAGTAGCGTCTTTAGCATAGAAATAAGAGTTGGGTTTTATTTTCAATCTGAGTGAGTATCAGATGGTTTTACTAAATAAAATTATGTTGCTAAGGAAAATAAGTAATGTCTTCAAATTCCCACCTCTTGTGTGAATCAGTCGCCCAATAAAGATTCGTGAAGCTGGAAGGAACCTTAATTAAACCTTACAAAGGTTTAGCAGATTCTCCTAAGCTTTAGAGTTCATTCAGTTCTGTCTTGTTCTGTTTGCTAAATATTATAGTGGTTAACCAGTGAGCTCAAGGATAAACAGATTTCTAACTCACAGCCTGCACATGTGTATTATTTTGCCTGCTGGGTACTTGTATTTTGTCAACATGAAAAGCAAAAAGATTTCACATAAAGTCCTTTCTTGAGAAAGCCAAAGACCTGACAATATAGGCACATGGTGACATGATAAAAATTGGCCAGAGTTAGTAGCGGCTGACCCTTGTAGATGGGCCGTACACTTTCCAATACGCTATAACTTCCTTAACTTCATTTTGTTCTACATGGTTAGTGTCCCTCCTTTGTAATCCCTGCAGGTCTCTGTAGGTATTTGAGTTCACGACCTCTGGAATAAATGTTCCTCTTCATGCTAACTTCCTTAACATTATTAGAAAGTAGCTCGTCTCCTGGCAGCGTCAGGCTATGAGACTATAATTCAAAATAATGGTTTGAAATCAATACCTTATGATATAATTTGAAAATAAATCACTGATTCACAGGGTTAAAAAGACAAAGTTCATTTAATTCGTGCCTAATCCTCCAGGTAATCCTTTATTTAACGCATAAAACACGTATAGGAATTTATATTGCTTTTAAAAAAAAAAAAAAAAAACCTTTCATAAACACTTTACTGAATGATCTATTCCCTTGATTAAATAGGCTCAGCATCTGATTGCTGTTTTTTTCTTTGGGTTCTGTACTATATTCTTCTTGCTAAAGCTGGAAGTCTTGCTAAAGTTGAAACCCTTTATTTTATTATTTTTTTGTCCATATTTGCATATGAAGAAAATCTGGTCATTAACCTGAATGTAATAATTCCCAATGTCTGCAAGAACATTGTTAAATTGTCTTCAGATTTCCTCTTTTTCAATAAAATAAATCTAGTTGCCTCGAATTGCATTGCCTGTACTTGTCTCTATGGTTATACTTCGCCTCTGGCTCCAAGTTCTTCACATTTCTTTAAGTTGCAGAGCCTGGAAGTAGATACAACTTCTAACAGGAAATCCGCAGGCCGCTGACCTGAGGACAGCACACACGGCTTCAGTGTCCCTTAGACTCTGCTTCCTAAACAGAGCTTATGATCATGAAGACCTTGACTTTGGCGGCATTTGTGTATAGAAGTAAGCTCAGAGTATTTCATGCAGAGCAGTGGTTTTCTAAACTACGAGGTCAGACAATTAAGTTCACAAACTCATCCTAGAAAAAAAAGTGCTAGATACCTCATTGACAAATATCACTACAGTCACCTTCAAAGTACTTCTATGCACCAGTGCCAGGGCCTAGTCTACCCTGCCAAGCACTTTTTCTAGATGAGTTCACAAATTTAGTTGTCAGACCTTTTACTACAACAGCTGTGATGGCCAGAGTTCCAAAATGGCCGATAAGTTCCAGTGATATTAATTAACAGGAATATAGCAAGACTGGTAAATAAACAACCTCAAGATACCTTCTTGAAAGTTTTCATGAAGAAGTATAAAATTACACTTGTTTTTAACACTATAATTACAACTAATAGCAAAGCCAAGCCTTTATTATGAAGGCTTAAAACAGGTATATGATCAGTTCTATATAATCAATTTGATGAATAAAATCAAACGACTCAAGAAAATCTTAAGTTAAATTTAAAGTCTAAGCCTTTACATGTGGGACATTTTAAATACAACATGAAATGAACAATTTGATTTCCCTTTGCCAGCTTGAAAATAAGTGCTTGTTCACTATACGTGAGGGTGTTAATACAAATTTGTGCCTAAGGATGGGGGCCTTTCGTAACAGGATCTCAACAAATATTTTTAAGAGAATAAATCCAAGAATTCTAACTGCATTTACTTGGTAACATCTAGAACTTCCTAAGGAGGTTTTATCAAGAAACTGCCCTACCGTCACTTGTTAGGAAGGCAGACTTCTTTAAGACACATTTTTAACAACCTTATATTGAATAATAGGATTTAAGAATATAAAGCATAGGTAATTCTTACCTCTAACCACAGTTCTGGCCTTGTCGTCCATATGTACTTTAATTATCAAAATTGTCTTCATAAACGTAAGTTAATAATTCTTGATTCTTCTGTTGAATTAGCCAGTCTCCTCTCTTTCACGATACCCAAATTACCTGTCATCTTACTAAAATTCTTATCATTCATCTTTCCATTTACTAATGTTTTCTCTCTGACTAGCCTTAGAAGCATCCTGAGGACAAATATGTCTTCTACTGCCTTGATGCTACTTATTATTTCTTATATGCTATGGATAGGGTGTTTAAACACTATGTTATCACTCTCTCGATGACCATCAGACAGTCCCACCCTGACTAGGCTTCAGGATACACTTATTGCAGAATCTCATAAATATCTGGAAATGAAAAAGTTATACTTAGTGGACTAAGAATTATTGCTTCTTCTGATTTCATTCCTTTTTTTGGGGGGGGGAATAGAAATTATTTTTATGGTTTTACTGCAAGTAAAATAAATGACATGAAATTTGTTAGGAGAATGTTGTAAACCTCAAAACTAGACTGAATCCCAAAAAACTTTGCTATAACAAAGTATTTCATTGGTATCCAACTCTTTCTTCTATTTTTAGCCAAATTCAGAATCTTGCAAGTAACCAGAGACTCTTGAAATTCTTTGTCCCAACTCACAAATCACTTTAAATGTGGCAAGAACAGCTCTGAAGGTAAAATATGACAGAAAAAGTAAATATTCCCTTTCATGTCCTTACCCACTTTACTGATTAATATCATATACTTTTTAATAGCCCCATAAAAAGGGGGGGAGTGAAGAAAAATCCCTTTGAAACTTACTGTGTGCCAAGCATTGCACATTCCTCAAGGACTGTGTGACATGGGTTTATTGTACTATTTATCTTAATTTCAGCAAACCAAGACTTGGGACTTGACCTAAGATCTAACAATTAGTCAAGTTGTTGAAGCTACATTCACGTATCCCAAAGCTCTTTCTTCTAAGCTATGTTGCTTCCAGTCTATAGAAACTAAAGCTTTGTGTGTGTGTGGGGGGGGGGGGGATGGGAATACATTTCTTTCCTGTTTCCCCAACCCAAAATCCTGGTGCATAATCTGTTGAGTTTCACCTTCCACAACTTTAAACACTATCGTTCAATTTACTTTGAAGATTTCCACCTGTGTCTATCGGTCTCCAAAGTTCTAGTCCTTTCCTCTTCTGTGCACCTTGGGAAAGTGCACAGAAGCTCCCTTTGAAAGGATGGGGAGCAATAGTTGGTGGGTTAATTATAATATAGAGCAAAATTCTTGAAAAACGAACACACACATACCCTATTTTATGGCTACTTAAATCACAGAAGTATTAATTTATTTGTCTTTTAATCTCAGAGCTGATTCTTCCTGTTGGCTTATGAGTCTGATGTTTCATATACTCTTACATAAGCCAACCATAACATATAGTCTATAAAATTATTGTAGTGCCTTTACAATGGATGAAAAACAATCCTTGCAAGGCAAAATGAGCACAACATTCCTCTAGATATTTATGGTTTTCTCCTGTCTTTTATAGCCTCTGTCACTTTTTTTTTTTTTTTTTTGAGCTATCAGTCTTTATTACAGTTTCCCAAAGCATTACCTCTAGTTTACATAGATACAACTTCCTTTACATACATATTACATCAGAGCCCTTAACATTTTATTAAATAACACAATTACAATAATAAGCATAGACAACAGGTTTTGCCTCTTGGTAAGCATACAACTTTTGACTTATGGCTGGGTTAGTATGGAGACTTACTAGAACTCGGAACACTCATGACAGCTGAAGATATCAGTCTAGGTTTTACAAAAGGAACCGAGAGTAACTATTAATGAGAAAGTTAGCTTCAATTACCTCACCTATAAAGTGAAGACAAAAAAGTTCCTTTGCATAACAAGGTTGTCACGACATTAAGGTAGATGCTGTTTGAGTATTTAACTAAAGGTCTGGCACATGCTAGGTGCTCACAAGTGATTTCTGTTGTGAGTACTGCTGGTACCAAAACCGTAAGCCTCTCCAAGCTATGCCTTTGTAACTTTGCTATGCTTGGGTCTCTTAAGTTCCTACAAGACTTTAATGCATGAATCTCTGAAGTAAAACTCTTCCCTTCCCTAAACATGCTCCTTTTCTCATATTCCCAGTTGTGGAGTAGGAACCAGCTTCTACCCAAACCTAGGGAAAATTCTATGCTTCTGTTCTCCCCACTTACTGGCCTCCACCTACCCAGCGATCCAAGATGAATA
Organism: Loris lydekkerianus; assembly: GCA_963574355.1. Taxonomy (NCBI): domain Eukaryota; kingdom Metazoa; phylum Chordata; class Mammalia; order Primates; family Lorisidae; genus Loris; species Loris lydekkerianus. Next base: position 28,310 of record CAUYPK010054277.1, on the reverse strand, counting down.
TCCGTCTATGTTAGAACATCTTGTGATGCTGCTACCGGCAAGCCTTTCCTAATCTACTCCTTTTTATTACTACGGGATGCCTCACATCACTCGTAACACTTAGATGTTTTTATATCTGCCTTCTCCCATCAACTTCTTTTGTCCGAAAGTTCCTTGAAAGTGCCAGGTACAATTTATCCCTGCAATCCCGGCATGACCAGGACATTGCTTGGCATACAGCGGACACTAAACAAATGTTTGCTGAATAAATTCAAACAGTTGTAGCCACATCTGCACAGCACGGCGGGGCCTGATTTTCCTGTTAATCTCAGCTTTCCGGCATGAAATATAGTGAAACACAGCTGCAGCTGGGGCCCAAATGACCCTTCTGGGGATTTTCTCTTGTTGTTAGGTTCAACCACCAGCAGTAATTTTTGCTGTAGCAATGTTTGCTCTGGTAAATTCAGGGAAACTAAATGGTGCTAATCATAAAAATAGCCTTAATTATACAGTTTTTGTTAGAATTTGTTTATTGGATTTGAATTTGGTTCTATGTATTTTCAGACTCAGTTCTGTAAGAGAATAGAAGAGAGCTGTTTCTTCTCTGGAAGAAAAAGACCTCAAGCTTACACTTTACTGTTTTAAATTCCTAAATCCGCACCAACCATCCAGATGGCTCTCGGTAAAAGCACCCCCTTCTCTGCACAGGCATCTCTCTTTCCATTTTTTGTCAGTGACTTCTGCATGTCCTAGTTTTGTAATGACAGTCTCCTTGAATGTCATGTGCTCGTTTACAAAAGGGGAATAACAGCACCTTCTTCCAGAGACTGTTCTGGGGATGTATAGGGGTAACTATCTTCAAAGAGTTCATCATAGTGCCTAAAATACACTAACTGACCACATTTATGACTAGGATTATCTTCAACATTTCTTGTTTCTTCAAAACAACACCATAAAATATGGTCATAAAAAACATGGGCTCTGGGGTTGCAAAGACCAGGACCCCCAAACAGAAAAAGCTTCATGTCGCAGCTGCACGATAATGGGCAAGTCATCGTGCTTGTATCTTTTGTGGTCTCCTCATCTATAAAATGGTGTCAAAGATACCAATCTCATATGCAGAGAACTCAAAGAAATAAAATATGCAAAATATCCAATATGATGCCTGGCCCATCGTATACATTCATTTTGCCCCCAATTCATCAACTCATTCAAAATTTTCTATCAATCTTTTGTTCTCAGAATGTTTCCTAATTTTCCTTTTTTAGTCTATTCTGATTGTCCAGTCACCACATCAAGAAACATCTAAAATCCATGTGTTGATTACTGATATGTGTTCCCTTGCCTTCAGGCTTTCAGCTTCATAGGTCATTGGGGATACTGCTGACAAATTATTCTTTTACAAATTCTAAGCAATAAAATCTTGCCAATATAATCTTTTCCAACAACTCAAACTCATCTTTTCCTTCTTAAAATTTTCTAGCAATTGTGGTAGTTCATGAGTTAGCACCTGAGTTTACATTAAAGTCTTCTTGGGATTTTCTCCCTTCCTTTTGGAAAGTACACTCCAAAATCAGGGACTCTATTTCCTGTAATGGTGGGTAGACTCAAAAATGACCCCAAGTGTCCCCTGCTTCCTAGATATTCATGCCCATTTCATCCCTTGCCTCTGAGTGTGGGCTGGGCCTAGTGATTGACTTTTTTTTTTTTTAGACAGAGTCTTACGATGTCACCCTGGGTAGAGTGCTGCGGCATCACAGCTCACCTTGAACTTGGGCTCAAGTGATTCTCTTGCCTCAACCTCCCTAGTAGCTGGGACTACCACAGCTATACTGTAGCCTGCTACAATGCTTGGCTTTTTTTTTTTTTCTTTTCTTTTCTTTTTTGTTCAGCAGGCCCAGGCCAGGTTTGAACCCACCAGCCCCGGAGTATGTGGCTAGCATCCTAACCACTGAGCTACGGGCGTCCAGCCTAGTGATTAACTTTAAACAACGAGATACAACAAAAGTAATGGAATGTCACTTCTGACATTAGTTTACAAAATGACTGTGAGTTGCTTCTCTTTTGTTTTCTTGCTTTCTCTCTGAGCCCTCACTACTGAGAAGCAAGTTGCCATGTTATGAGCATGGAGAGTCCCATATCACAAGGAACCGGTATTTCTGGCCAAAAACCGGCAAGGACCTGATGCTGGCCAACAGTCACATGGGGGAGGACTTGGAAGTGGATCCTCTGAGCCCTTCCAACAGTTGTGAGTAAGCTTGGAAGCAGATGCTTCCCAGTGGAGTGTTTAGATGACCACAGAGATCCTGACTCAGAGACATCCAGGTAAATTGACCCAAAGATGCTGTAACATACAAATATTTCTTATTTTAAGTTGCTAAGTTTTGGTGGCAATTTGTTATGCAGCAATAGAAGGGGGAGACTGCTAATATAAACACAAAAATAACACAGGAGTGACTTTGGAAACAGGCAGTGGGTAAAGGCTAGAAGCATTCTGAAGAGTGTATTAGAGTGAGTCTAAATTGCCTTACACTATTAGCAGAAATCTGGAGGCAGGAGTCCTTATTAACACAGTGACAAAAAGCTTAGTAACATTATCACCTTCTCTAGTGAGAAAGTAGAAAATGTTCCTTGTGAACTGAGCGACAAATCTACCTACATGGATTTCCTAACGAAGTAGTGAAGGTGCTGCCTGATTTCTTCTCACTGGTTATAGTAAAATGTGAAAGAAGAGAGACAATGAAAGTGCCATTAAACAAAAAGAAACTAGCAAGGCTTGATGGTTTTGAAAGTCTTAAAATTAAGTCTAAAATTAAGAAATGGCTTTTTAACAAAGTTCAAATCTAGGATTCTCCCAGGAGAACATGGTCTAAAAATGAAGCATTGACCGTAAAATCTTGTTATGAATTCTGCACTTAGAAAACCCAAATTTTTTATAATGAATGGTAAGCAAGTCCACCGCTGCCTTAAAGGAAGATCCTATTTACTTTTCAAATTTGGAATAAATTTTTCAGATTTATTTATCTGCCCTATAGTCTTTGTTCACTATACAAATATCATGGAAAAGACAATCTGAAATAAAGGCCATAGATGCCACTGCTCACAAGACATGCAGAGAAGTGAGAAACCCAAGGAGGAATTGTCTCACAATAGCCACCCTTATTTCTCCACTGTTTTGGCTTGTGGTGAATTTTCCCAAGGCATGACACTCCTTTGGCCACACTGATCAATGTGACTAAGAGTGGCCTGGACTAGATTCATTCCATCTATCTCACAGCATATAATTAAGACTATTATCAACAGGGCTTCAAGCAACAAAATGAATCCAACTTGTAGCATTGAGATTAACCATACTCTCAAGGCTCCCAGGCCCATCTGGTTAAATAAATCCCATACACCGTTACAATATACCTTAGAAGCTAAGTGGCTGTCTCCTTAAGCTTTTATATTGACCTTTCTACTTGGCCTATGGTATTAATCCAGGTACAACAGGATGTTATCAGTAATTGCATCAACTTGGCCTTGGCATGCAAGGAGGAAGTCTAGGGTTTAGAGCATTTCTATTATCCAGAATAACCCTGGATAGAGAGTTGAAGCTGACCTAAACGCCCTCCCAGACCAAGGTGATGACAGTGAATACACCATCCAATGTCAGAAACAGATTTTGTGCCACCATATCTAATTAAATCACTCTATTCATAAGGATAATTGTTTGTGGGGTTTATATAAATAATAAGTCATCTGAGGGCTATATGATCTACCGGTCTTTCTTTACATAAAAATCGTTTTTAAAAAAGACTATGTCTTTAAAATAGTCTTAAAAGATTTCTATAAGGTCTTTCTTTAAAGACATGTAAATACTTAAAAATACCTCTAAGGTGCAGATACATAAGCAGCCCAAGGCATCTGGTCAGTTGACACAGTTTCCTTCCATAGTTTGCGATTCAAACTTTAATATGTCAGTCCATGATCTTCCAAGTGACAGACCAAACATGTTATTAGCAATTGTCCAACAGTCAATAAAATACGACAAGGTGCGTCAAGGGGAGTACTGGCCAGAGCTGTAAGTATGGCCTTATGTTATGCATACTGAGCAAAGTGACCATGTTTATTTTTGAGTCTGTGTACCAGTGCTGAGGGGGCAAAGCCTAGTAGATAGCATTGGACAATGTAGCTGGACCATCAGTGAACCAGTCCCAGGCATTTAAGGAAACTCTCTGAACTGAAGGCATCATGAGCCAAAGTCCCTGCTTCAGGAGACAGAGTGGTAGACAAGGATTCCCCCAAACAAAAAGTTACCACTTGTTCATGTAAATCTGAGATACAATTGGGCCAGGTTCACAACTTCGTAGAATCTGTCCTTTGCATTTGACAATGTTTGTTGAACTCTCCCAATGTTGTCGGTCATGAGTTCAAGTTGACTCATCTTATACTGACACTATGAGGCCAGAAAGCCGTAAGACCTCTATGAGTCAGATGCTCAGTTTTAGTAAGAGCTTAGTAGCAGAATAATAGCTGCTTTGTACAAAGAGGTGTTTTTGATGGTGACCAGGCATGTGGTATCATTGTGTTGGGATATCTTAATAAGCTGTGAATTCCCCTTCTCCTGAGAGTCTATATCATCTCTGGGGACCACCGAAAATACGGACAGGGATCCACAGGTCCTACTACTACTACTCTGTATATGGCAATCTCTGAGTGGGAGAATTACCACTGACACTAATGGCATCCAGAAGTCACGGCATATAACTCGCCAATTCCATTATACATTAGGCAGTGGAAGCCGCAACACCATTACACTGTATCTGCCCAAAGGGCACCATCCACAGGTTCATTTTTTCTTCCCTTCAGACTTTGAATCCCCTAACATCAGCTGAATTTGGGCATCTGTCTCACCATGGGGCCAGTTGAGATGGTGAACTATGAGCCAGTATACATAGAACCTTAAAATTCAAATGCCTCTCTTCCCCAAAGTTCCCCGGCATACTCAAGGTGTTCACACAGCATTTGGTCTCCCTGAAGGCAAAGAGATTTCAGCCCTATCGTTAGCCACCATTTTTCTTAAGCAGGTGAGTTTGGGTAGAAGGAGGGAGCCTCCAGAGGCAAGGAGGCAGACAGCAGCTCTCTGCTATGCACACAGCAATGTAGTTCTGAGCACTGCAGTGATCACTCACGTTTTAATCTGACTTCAAAAGTGTATAGTCCACCTAAAACACTACATAGGGTGGATGATAATCACTGACACCATCTATACAGCTTTGGGTAGCCTTTGACTCAGCAATTATAACCTTGACTTCCACAGTAGGAACTCATAGAGAGTCTACCTTAATCTGGGCATTTGCTACCCTGTTATCATGGTAACATATCTTTAATCTGGTTTTATTTTTTATTTTGTTGTTTGATATATAATATTTGTACTTGAAGGAAATATGGTTTTAATATAGAGTAGGGGACTATTTCAGGATGGTAAGACTAACCATAAGATTTTATCTGGAGTGCTTTGGGGCTGTTTTTTATTCTCCGGTGGGTTACCGGGATCAGCATTAAAGCTCATTCTAAGACAGGTAGGGCCAAATTCTCATCTAGTTTGTCCCATAGGAGTTGGTCTATTTCAGAAAAATTTCCCTGAGAGGGCTATTACTCTCTTATAGCAGCCAGGGTCCACTGCAAAGAACACCGTGAGAATGTCCATCATCAGAATGAATCTAAGGTCGGCAAAACAGACAAGATAATGCAAAATGGGTTGAGTAAAAAGGCAGCCCAACTGTTGCCATTGCCCCTTACCCAGCGTTACACACACATAGTCTTATCTCTCCTCAGTGAACCAGCCAAAGTTCAAGGATTTATAAGGCTTCTTTCCATGTCCAATGTAGATGTGAGGTCAGAACTTCCTCTAACCCAGAATGTCTTCATATTAGTTGAAACAGGTTACAATAGTCCCCCCCCCCCGTATCTGTGAGATGCATTCCAAGACCCCCAGTGGATGCCTGAAACCATGGAAAGTATTGAACCCTACATATACTATGTCTTTTTCCTATACATGCATTTAATAAAGTTTAATTTCTAAATTAGGCACAGTGACTAATAATAAAATAGAAGAATTGTAACATACTATAGTAAAAGCTGGGTGAACACGATTTCTTGCATTCCCTCTCAAATTATCTTACTGAATTGTACCATGGGTAACTGAAAACCCAGAAAGTGAAACCATGGAGAAGAGGGGACTACTGGTTCCTCAAGCCCCAATTTCTAAAGGGTAATGAGAAGAGGGCCAGATGACTCTGACATATGTTGACATATCAGAAGAGGAACTCAGAGCTTAGGTAACCCAAATCTCTTAGGATAGCTTGTAAGTATTACTGCCCCTTGCTAGTATAAAGAAAAAAAACTGTCTCTTCCAAAGTAGTTCACCACACAAACCCTTGAAAAGACAGTCCAGAAAAAAGGACAATCACTGCCTCAGAAATGTAAGAGATCTCTAGAGGATTATTTCTTAATAACTATTTAATGAAAAAAAAAAGTCTAGAAATTCAGCTGATTTTATAAAGTCTTAACACTATTGTTCAATTTACCTTTTCAAAGACTTTCTTGTCATTATTGCTGTCTATATACTCTGGAGGTAGACTAGTCTTTTTATTTCTTGAACACACCATATATACACGTATCAACTCAGCTTTTTGTGCCATAGAAAAACAAATGAAAACAAAAAAGAATTTCTGGCAAATGAAAATTGAAGCCAGAAACTTCATATTCATGCTTTTATTTTATATTCCCTCAAATATGGTGATTCTTTTACACTGTAGTTATTAAACCTTTTGACGGGCCCCAATGTTGCCTTTAAAAAGATGTAAGTTTTTACCATATATATTTGTTTCCATGGCAATATAGCAAGTGTCTTGCAAATATAAAATGTGTTTTTCGATGACTCAATATTCTTAATTCAACTACACTTAATAAATGCTACCTACTTACAAAGAGATAAACGCTATTAAATCCCCAATAAACATACTGTAGGGCCAACCCATTTGGGACCCTTTCATTGTGTTGGAAGCTTTCCTTTCTATCTTCTATTTCCTAGCTATCCTCAATAAACTATTATTCTAAAAAACTTTTATATATATTTAAATATACATATCTATATATAAACATTATATGTAAAACATTCTACAAAAGGAGGGAACCAGTGATCTCTCTTTTTCCCACTGAGATCTTAAACAGTCAACAAACCAAAGTAGACCTGAATAATTCAAATGTCACACTGCAATTTCCCACTGGCATTCTTCCTTGAGTTTCATTTTGCTTGCCAAGAAAACAATGAAGTATTTATTCTGATGCCAGTAGAACTGTGGGAAGAGACTAAGAGATTTGTATTTCCTTAAATTTTTAATCTGTAGAAAAGGACAACTACAGTGACAGAAGGGGCATGTGTTATTATTTTAACAATTCTATAATTATACAACTAATTGAATCTTGAAAAATATGGTATGTTCAGATAAAAATTGACTCATATAATTGCAAAAATGCTATCAGATCATCAAGTAGAACCAGAAATTATAACTACAGAATTTAAAATACAAAAAAGTAAAACCAACAAAAATGCCATTGATGGTATTTCCATGGATCATCTATAGATTAATGAAGAGATGTAATCTTAATTTTACAATCTCCTTACAGGGGGAATAATTCTAATCCTTTCCTCACATGGGTACCTTGTGATTTGGGGCAGGAATTCTTTCTTGCAGAGTGTCTGCAATACTAGGACTCAAAGATCTTTTATTTCAGTGTTCCTGGCACCTTTCAACTAGACAATTCCAGCTCTGGTTTCATCTAACCCCTTCCCACAAGCTTCCACAGACTAAGCCCCCTATAACATACATTCTGATTCAGTACATCTGAGGCTGGGTGAAGAAAAGTGTATTTTGTTTGTTTGTTTTTGAGACAGAGTCTCACTTTGTCGCCCTTGGTACAGTGCCATGGCATGACAGCTCACAGCAACCTCAAATTCTTGGGCTTAAGCGATTCTCTTGCCTCAGCCTCCCAAGTAGGATTCTCTTGCCTCAACCTCCCAAGTAGCTGGGACTACAGGCACCAGCTATTTTTTTTTGTTGTTGTTGTCATTTGTTGTTTGACAGCCCTGAGCTGGGTTCAAATCCATCAGCTCCGGTGTATGTAGCTGGCATCCTAGCCGCTGAGCTCTAGGAGCTGAGCCGAGAAATACGTATTTTTTAAGAAGTACATGTACATGAGATTTTCACATTAAGGCAAGTTGGAGGCACAGAGTTTTAAAGCCATCTTATAAGTCTGCAGAGAGCAGGAACTATACCATGGTCATTTTATATGCACATAATTGCTCAATATACAATATTGTACATGGAAGATTTTTAATTTTATTAAATACTAAGGTGACATAAAGACTATGAAATAAAAAATAAATAATAAGCACCATCAATAAAATTAACAACTTAGTTCAAGGAAAGGAACATTTTAATGACAGTTCCATACACGTGCCTCCTTGTTTCCATTTCTGTCTCTCACTTTTCTAAAGTAATTCTGCCAAATTTTGTTGTTTGTATGTTTTTTTGTTTAGTTTTACTGTTTTTTGTGTAACAAATGCATGGAGTACTGTTTATTTTTACATGATTTTATACTTTACACAAACGGAACCATATTATATGTATTCTTTTATGTCTTTTTGCTTTTAAAGGTATGTCCCTGACATTTCCCTAGTTGTTGTGGGTGAACAACTATATGTCATTATATGTCATTATGTGACTACACCAAAGTAAATTTACTCGTTCTCTCACTGATAGAGATGTCAGATGTGTTTGATTTTTTACTACTACAAGAACAATTTTATATGGGTCTTATGGCTCATATAGATATGGGTAGAGTGCTTAGGAAGAAATAGAATTGCTGGGTCAACTTTATTAGAGAGAGCCAAATTGTCTTTCAAAGTGGTTGGGCTAGTTTATTTTTCAACGTGCAGAGAAGAGTTCCCCTTACTCCAAATTCTCACTGAAACTTAAAACATCTAATTTAAACCAATTTAGTAGCTATGAAGTGATATTTCATTTGGTTTTTGATTTTCTTATTTTAGAGTGCATGCTTTATAATTGCTAATATGGTTATTTTTTGGTTTATTGTCCTTCATATACGTGTGTGTGTGTGTGTGTGTGTGCATGTATGTGTATATATATATATATATATATATATATATATATATATATATGCAATAACTTACTAAATTTCATTTAAAAGTCCTTTGAAATTATTTTTACTAGAATTACATTGAATGTATCAATCAATTTAGAGATAACTGACACCATTAAGTTACTGAGTCTTCCCATCCATGAAAGAAGTTTTCTCTGTCCCTTTATATAAGCTTTCTTCAATATGTTTCAATATTTTGTTTTTCTCTTTGAAGGTCTTACCTAACTTCTATTTCTTGAAATCTTATAAATAGTAACTTATAAATTATCTTTCCTCCTGTTTTGAAGACATAGTGAAATGGATGTTATATTTTATATTAATTCTATACCCATAACTTGCTAAAACCTTACAGTACTTCTAATAATTTATCTACAGGTGCTTTTGAAATTTTCTAAATAGACAATCTTATCATGCATGAATGATAACAGTTTTATTGTTCCCTTTCCAATTTATTTCTCTAATTTTTTTCTTTTTGCCTTATAATGCAATGTCAAATATATGAAGTGATTGATTTTGAAAAATTAACCACACTTAAGTTCCCGACTGAACCCAATCTGCCTATTATATATTATCTTTTTTATATGTTGTTGGATATGGTTTGCTAATATTTTCTCTCTCTCTCTTTTTTTTTTTGGCATAGTTTTTATGAATAGGGAGACCTGTGAGTTTTCTCATTACTAGTAGGTTTTATACCAAGATTATATGCCATGTTGCCTCTCATACATCTTTTTTTAATTTAATTTAATTTTTTATTAACTCATAAACACATAGATCATGTATACATTAATGCATTAATGGGGTACAATGTGCTGATTTCATATAGAATTTGGAATGCTTACATTGCACTAGTTAATATATCCCTCAGCTCATTTACTTGATTATTGTGTTAAGACATTTATAATCTATATACTCTCAAAGTTTCACTGCATTCCTCATATCAAAATTGTACTACTTTCATTTTTATGTCTTCTGAAATAAGTGATATGTAACTGGAAGTATTTGTTCCAGTTTGGTATAATTGATAATAAAATGATTTTGAACTTAACATTTCTTTCCTTTCTTTCTTTTTTTTTTTTTTTTAATTTCCTTTCGTTTTATCATCCCCTTCCTTCTATTTTCTGCTGTTCGGTACTTTATTTCCCTGTGAATTTTGTATTTTAAACCATAAACTCATATTTCTTGAAACTTTTTTAAACTTTTACACTTTACTAAAGGTGAATGCCCCAAGGGAAGGATATGCTTTCTAAAGAGTTTATTCTGAATAAAAAAATTTTTATTTTGAAAAGTGGCATAAATTCAGGCTCCTTGTGATCGTGATTTCTCAAAGAAAACTTTTTCTTCCTTTCCACTCAAGACCAAGGTTTGGCACTGGTAATTTTCCATACAGTCCCTGAGTGGTAGATTCTTTTTCATTTTCTAAAGAAGTGTAGTTGATGGGGTTCTAGCTTTATGATGGAGTTCTCTAAACAGGCATCATGCTTTAGGTAAGCCCTGAGTTTTGTCTACTATAATTCAAAGCAAAACCAATTATAGTATCACCATGATATTTAATTATAAGGATAAAAATGACATTATGATGAGAGAAGCCAGACATAAAAAAGCACTTCATGATTTTATTTGAATGACATTCTAGAAGTGGCCGAATTAACATATCGTGTCAGATAGCTGCCTGAAGGTTGAGCCTGGCTGACAGGGACTGCAAAGTTTCACAAGGTAACTACTGGGCGTAATAGAGATATCCTGTATCTCGATCTTGGTGGTGGTTACTCATCAAACTGTTAAAGGCACTTGAAATTGGTACATTTTATTGTATGTAAATTATTCCTCATTAAAGTTGATTTTGCAATGAAGATACAGAATGATTAAGAAATCACATTGTACATTAAGATTTATGCCTTTTACTCTACATCAGTGTTATCTCAATAAAGTAATTTTTAAAAATCATTTTAGGAACTGGAACTCCAGAAATCAATTAGAGATTTTTACTATCGTTACGAGCATACATATCGGTTTAAAATGAAAGAAGCTTTTATCAAGCCTGGCATAGCCCCGTGATAAGGCAGCTTTAGCACATCAGTGCTCGGTCAAGTCACCATTCAGTTTTTACTGCAGATGAAAGGATATTTCTATGACAAAAATTGTCTACGATAGAAAACTAAGTTAATACATTGGGAAGGAGAGGAGGCTGGCTATGCAGTATTGACCTTGACATAATTTAGGCCATGTTGATTATCCTGCTTCTGTTAGAGGTATATTCAGTTATGACCACAAAGAAGCCATGTCAATGTGAGTCACTAAGGTGCTATTTCAATAGTCCCAAAGGTGTTCAAGGGGTGAAATAGCCATATTCCTTTCTTCCTGGTTTTATATAGGGAGGAACTTGGTTTACTGTGATAGAGATAAGGTCTTGTAGCAAATTCACCGTCAAATACATTGTGGTAAGTGGCAAAAGCCCATAGAAAGGTGCTAAATTCCTAAGGACCAAAGGGCAAGTGCAGATTATCCCTTCAGTCCTTTCCTAGCTTTAATCTCTACTCTTGCTATTACTGCTCTACTCTACACTGTCCTTTTCTCACTATCTCAGATCATGTTTGCTACTAACTGTCTCTGTCATTCAACTCTGCTCTCCCATTTTCATTTTCACCTCTTTCATATGATTCATTTTAACTTAATTTCTTGCCTTCCTCTAATTTTCCCAGTGCTGTGCTTATTCCTGTTTGTCTTAAAAACCAACTAGCTATCCAAACTGGTTATTGAGGAGATTATAGGCTAATGACTAATGAGGGGAATTTATGGGTAAATGATGATAGAGATACGCATGGTGCTATTAACTCATTTTTTTTAAAAAAGGGCCCTTAGCCCAGCTAAGAAAACCCAAGAAAGAGTGGACGCATGTACACAACACATGAAATGACACTTAAAGCTCTGAAAGGTGAACAGGATCAAGTGGATATACAACGGCAGCAAAATGTGCGTATAGTGAATGGGGTTCAAGGGAGAGAAAACAGGGAAAACCAATGCATGGTGAAGTCAGGGGAACCTATGGCGTACGGGAAAGTCAGTCAGCGTCCTAGGCTAGTAAGGTCCAGCTGCACTGTCTTTTAGTATTTTAGAGCTTTTTGCTAAAAATTATATTCAACTTATAAAATATAAATGCGTTTAAAGTTGCAAAAATACTGTCAGTTGTGTTTGTTTTTATGACATCTCTTTAACACTGCAAACTCTGTGTTTCATCATTGTAATACAGAATTGTTCCAGCCTGGTTTCGAGGGAGTACAAAGTCTATAGACTTCCAGAGAAGTTTAATGATAAAAGAATGTAATAAAGTTTATTTGGTATTTTGTACCTAGCTTATGAATAAATATTATAACATCACATTATGGCACTTGGAAAGAAAATAAGAAAATGTGTTCAAATCATTTTTCTTATAATTAAAAAATTAAAGAACACAAAGTACAAAAAGATCACATTGTTCAGGTAAGGGTTCCTATCTTGACCGCTATGGTCCCTTGATATTACCCATCTTTCTATCTGTGCTCAATGTTATAAATAATAATGTCTCTACAATCAAAGGAAATAGAGAGAACCTTTCAAGTAGAGGAAGATGTCCATACCCTAGGGACAGTGTGTGTGCATGTGTGTGTGTGCACATGGATTGTGCATGTACGCTGCTTAGCCTAGATCAAGCATGGATATAGTCTCCAACAAAATGTTTCCCTACAACCTTATGGCCAGGCGTGGTGGCTCACGCCTGTAATCCTAGCACTTGGGAGGCCAAGGTGGGTAGATTGCCTGAGCTCACAGGTTCAAGACCAGCCTGAGTCAGAGCAAGACCTCATTTCTAAAAAATAGCTGGGTGTTGTGGCAAGCACCTGTAGTCCCAGCTACTGGGGTGGCGAAGACAGAGAATTGCTTAAGCCCAAGAATCTGAGATTGCTGTGAGCTGTAATGCCATCGCACTCTACCGAGGGCGACAAAGTATAAAACTCTATCTCAAACTCCCCCCCCAAAAAAAAAAACAAAACCAAAAAAACCCCAAAACCTTATGATTCTAGGTTTCAAGGATAATGACAATTATTATAGATTTGGGATTTCAATGATAATGACAATTATTATAGATTTGGGAATTACAAATCAAAAAATGTAATTAAATTTAGTAATTAAAAGATCCGATCAAACTGGAGTTTGTGAACAAGTGGTTAATCCACCATAAGCCAGTATACCTTTTACACACACCTGACCTCCATTTTTAAACTCTGGGGTCTCTATTATTGGTAAATAAAGATAATGAAGAATATTTTGTTATTTAAAGCATAATACTGTTCTAGACATTTTGGTATGTCTACCATATAAGGCATGCAAATAAACATTGCTATAACTTAAAGATACACACATTTACTGTTTTGACAAATCAAGAACTTTGCATCAAAAAATTCTTTTCTAAAAAAATACTAAATTTAAAAACAATAAATAACATCCTACAGACTTGCTGTTGTATGTGTTCATTTTTTCCCTTTAGTTTGTTTTTTTTTTTTTTTTTTTTTTTTTTAAAAAATAGTCCGGCCCTCCAATGGTCTGAGGCACAGTGAATTGGCCCCCTGTTTAAAAAGTTTGAGGATGCCTGGGTTAGACCATAGGATGCTGTTTCTATATAAGCTTCTCCAGATTCTTTTTGTTCCTGTCTTTGTAGTTTGAAAACTCTGGCTAGGATATGTATGAATAAATATACAATTGACTCTTGAACACTAGACATTTGAACCTTGGGTCCCTACTTATACATGGATTTTCTTTTGCCTCTGCCGCCCCTGAGACAAAAATGACCAACCCCTCTTCTTCTACCTCTTTCTCAGCCTACTCAGAATAGGCTGATGAGGATGAAGACTGTTATAATGATCCACTTCCACTTAAAAAAATATAAATATATTTTCTCTTCCTTATGATTTTAATAACATTTCTTCTAGCTCACTTTACTGTAAGACTAGAGTATATATTATACATATACTATACAAACTATATGATAATTGATAATTTATATCATCACTAAGGTTTTCAATCAACAGTAGGATATCAGCATGTATAACTTTTTTTAACCATACTCTCCCAAATCTATGGAAGATCATTATTTCTTAAATTGTTTATTCTCTTTTTCACCCATTCCATTTAACATAAGACATTAAAAATAGATTGTTTAAATTTATCTATAATTCATACCCTGTTGACATATAATACAATCAATCACAAACATGAATATATTCAATAAATCAGTACAAAACTTGGCTGTATTACCATTTCTCTATTCTTAAGTAGAATATTACATACATGTAATAATTTTTGTTTGTGCTCTTTTCCCAATTACTACTCTTGGATTCGCCAAAGTTAAAGTATACTTAAAAACACTTTAATTTTTGATGGCTTTTGGACTCTTATAAATGAAATAATACTATGAAATATGCATTTTTATCCATCTGGCTTCTTTCAGTCAATTATTTTGCATAGCTGTACTTGGTTTCATTGCTTTATTATATTTTATTGAATTAAAATAAGATTTATTGATTTATTATAATGTTGATAAATATGTGGATTGTTTCTAGCTTCCAGCTATTTTAGATAATGCTTCTAGGAACACACCTGCATATATCTCTTTAAGTACTTGTGCACAAATTTCCCTTAAGTACATACATAGAGTAGAAATCCTAGGTCTTAAGAAGTGTATGCATGCTCAACTTGAAAATCAAATAGTTCTCCAAAATTATTATAACAATTTATATTCCTATTGCTCCATATCTTTATAGACATTTGTCTGTTTAAGCCCAACTATTTTGGTGTATCTGTATGGTGTATCATGTGCCTTAAGTCTTCATTTCCCTGATGACAGATTGAACACCCGTTCATACGTGTGTTTGCCATTTGGACATCTTAGATTGTTTGCTATTTATTTAAGTATTTTGACAAATTTTCATTTTATTTTTCTAAAACATTGATGCGTATCAATCTTATGGCTCATCATACCTTAGGGATATAGACATGCATTTCAAACATATTCTCCTACTCTTAACTGCCTTTTGACTCTCTGTTGCTTTTTGATAACTAGAATTTTTTCATTTGAATGCAGTATATTGGATAAATTTTTTCTTCATGACTTGTCTACTTTTTCTCCTTTATAAAAACAATTTCTGCCCTATGAAAATAAAGATAACCTTTTATATTATCATGTATTGGCTTTGCCCTTTCTCTTTCATTTTCAGAACTCCGATCTACCTATGATATCAGATAAAATACATTTACTTTGTATTTGTCATATATATAGAAGAGGTGTCATTTTCCTAATTTGTCAGAGATTTATGTGTCTTTTTGTACCTTTCTGTTCCATTCCATTGGGTAATTTTCCTATCCCCATACCAGTACTATATCTTCTTAATTATCAAAGCTTTATAACTCATTATGTCTTACAGAGGCAAGTCTTCCTGCATTGTTCTTCTTCTTCAAGATTGTCCCAGTTATTAGTTAATTGCCTCTCGGCTCTAAATTTATCCCTGAGTACCTCTTCTGTGATAATGGATTGGACTCTAAGCACTATTTCTGCAGTGAGCTCTATGTTAAGCTTGGTCAGCAGAGGGCATGAGAGGGACAGAGCAGGAGGAGGGTCTTGATCTACTGTGCTTGCTGTTTTAGAAAACAAGTTTTCTAAAAGACTCTACTTAAGCTGTATACAAGGTATCCATGTAACAAAAACATTTGTACCTCCTGAATACCTTGAAATAAAAAATATTTTAAAAATAAATAAAAATAAAACTACCATTTTTCTCCTCTGTAAGGCTGAAGGAGGACATGTGAAGGACACACAGTGGTACACTGTTTCAGTCTTAGCCAAAAGGATCTAATCCCTGAACAAACTTTCAGCCCTTGACTGGACTTGCTGAGGCTTCCCTGATACCTTACATACACAGCATTCCTCATATACTCCTGCCAGGGGCAGGCTCTTGACTTTCTCTGCTCATCCACTGATGAGGTTCAGCTCTGCATCTGCATCCCAACTGCTTCTGTGCACCAGCCTGCACACTTGATGCACACATCCCTTACATTTGTCTCCAAGAGACCCTATGGCAATGAATTTCCTAAGTTGCATGATGGTCTGCCTGTGAGCAGACTCACATGTTCTGGCTTCCCCTGCATCCTCTCTAATTTAGCCCTTCTCACCTACACCTCGTCTCCCTGTTTCTCTATTCCCCCACCTGTGTGAGGAGTGTGCCCTTGTCCCAGAATACCATTTTCTTTATGTCTGCCTTGACCCCCACTGAACTTCTCTGCTATTCAGTGGGTTTCACACCTCTTTTTCATGGAGATATGATTGTTTGCCTTGGCTAGGATGCCTTTCTTTCCTGGCTGTTCAGTTCTAGTGTATGTGCCTTTAACCCTTGGGCATTTACTTGGCAAGCATCCTGATTAAAACTTCCCATACAAAGTGGGATACAACTGTCAAGCACGGACATCTTTATCTCATTCATGATCTTAGGAGGAAAGCTTTCAATCTTTTCATAATTAAGTATGGTATTTGCTATAGATTTTACATAGTACTCTTTGTCAGATGCAAAAAAAATCCCATTTATTTCTATTTGTTAACTGTTTTTATCATGAGAAAGCATTGAATTTTGTCTGATGCTTTTCCATATTTATCGAGATGATAGTGTGGTAACTGTTCATCATTCTATTAACATGACAATTAAACTGATTGATCACTGTACATGGAAACATCATTGCACTTGTGAGACAAATCCCACTTGATAATTGCACATAATCCTTTTTATATGTTTCCAGATTTCGTTTCCTAGTGCTTTATTGAGGATTTCTGCTTCTATAATCATATGATTTAACCTGCACATACTGTATTTTTTTTTCCTTGTGATGTTTTTGTCTGGTTTAGTGCCATGGTAATAAACTCACAGAAAGATGTCTACTTTCATCCCATTTGGTCAAAGAATATATATTTATTATGACTTATACCCTTTTAAATGAATGGAGATATGATTTATGGTCTAACATATAGTTTATCCTGGATAACTATGTGCAGGTGAGAAGAATATGTGTTCTGTTGTTGTTGGGTGTGATGTGTCCAGGGGTGTCTGTTAAGAGTTTTGTGCTTTAAAAATATTTTTTAGTTTCCATTTACAACACTGATTTTGATTTTGCACACATGACTTCTGTCCCAGTCCTGTCTTCCATAAGTTTCATCACAAGTGTTTTACTTTCATTTATCCTTTCAAATAGCTGGACATTTTATTGCTTTTCCTTACAGGATGTTTCTTTTTATTTTAAAAAATCTGTTCTCATTTTATTATTTTCTTCCTTTTGTTTTATAATAGAAATAATTAATTTCTATTTTTAGAATTTCGTGAATATGCATCAGTTACATTTCTTAGTCCTCTTCTCAAGTCATACAGTTAAGACTTTGAATATCACTCCAAGTGCATGTTTATATTTCCCCAAAAGTTTAAAAGTAATATTTTTATATTCATACAATTAATTTTTCTAATTAACATTGTAATTGCTACTTTGACCTACGTAATTACTTTAAGATGTATATGGTGATTTAGAACATGCATTTTCTAGTGTACATTTTACTTTGATTTTTAGCTTATGTTTTTATCAGAGAACAACTTGTATGATATATATTCTTTAAATTTTTAAACTATGATGTAGAATATTATTAATTAAAAAAATCATTCTTGCGTACTAGAAAAGAAGTGGATATTATTTACTTGTTGGGTATGGTATGTTTTATCAATTGAGTAAACTTTGCTCTAGATTTTCTGCAAATTTTCTATGTCATTACTGATTTTAGTATTGTTATTGCTTTTTCTGTTACTCATTAAGAAGGTATTTTATTATTTCTCACTACAGTGGTGCATTTATCTGTCTTTCACATTCTGTCAATTTTTTTTTCTTACATTATGAAACTATATTGTTGGTTCATACAGATTTGTGATATTATTAGGGAACACACAGTTTGTCATTTTTTCTAATATTTAAAATTTGGTTATGTCATAATGGTATTTTATGGATTAAATAAATTTACAAATTTGAAGCCTTTTGGGAATTTCCTTGTCTATATTAAATATTTAATTTAATTAATGAAAAATGTTTAAAAATACAAATATAAAAGTAAGTACTTAGGAACAGTAGGGATGTGTTTTAAATCAGCAAAGAAAGCATAACATCAAAGTGAACAAATGAAGCATAATGATAAAGTACATAGAAATAAGGCTGAGTGTATAAAATGAAATGAATGCAATAAAATTTTAAACCTCTGTCTAAAGCCAAAATAAAGACGACAAGGAATATAAACATAATGCCTAAAAGAGTTCTTTTAAAATGTTACCGGGAAAAAAAAAAAAAAAAGTTACCTGACAAAGATTGGTTAGCTGTTGACCAAACTGTTTTACTCTTTCTCAGAGTATAACAAGACTATATTTCTCAGCCTTCATTGCAGTTAGGTTTTACTATTACCCTATATTCTGGCCAATAGAACGGGAGTAGAAATGCTTGCTCCTTTAACGCATGGTGCATTTAATCCTCTCCATAGTGAAGTTCCATACCCTTTTGAGTACCAACCATATATAGAAGGAATAGAAGGAGACTGAAAATGGAATAATATTATAATAATTTATTTTTGTGCAAACTCTCCTTGATTAGCTTTAGTAATAAGTATGCTGTTAATGTTATCATGTTTGGGGGTTCGATGTGCTATCATAAGCAATGTGTATGCTTTAATATTTAAATCATTCTATGAAGTATATAGTAGTATTATCTTTATTCTATAATTGAGAAAACTTTATCTTAAAAAAATTAGGAATATTCCTTATATTGCCCTGTTTCTAATTGGTCTAGATATTATTAAGAGCTAGAAAGTCTGACTCTGAAGTCCACAGCTCTTAATGTACCATAGTGTCTCAGCTTGAAACATACTTGTGAGCATAATGAGATAGATAAAAGGGTACAGTAGATTTTTTGCTTGTGTGTATGTGTGTGAGATGACATATGGAAAAATAGCTAGCATATTATTTGTCTTGGTTATTGGATTAGATGATTTGATTCTCATTTTTCATCACTTGATCGGATTTTAAATTTTGGGATATTTACTTTTTATTAACATCTGCTCAAATATTATTATTATAGACTAGAAGACAGAGATGAATCTCATCTTTTCTAATCCTCTCACCCAGCTGACATACGAAAACTTCTAACTATTCACACCAGGGCTGAGAGGTATGAGTTACAGTGAGGATTTGGGTCTAATGTAAAGATGCAAAATAAAAGTATTTTGATATCAAAATCCAAGCAATGGGCCAACTAAATCATTAATGTAAGACAATGTTCATCATTTCAATGCAGAGCAGTGCATTGTCTCCTGAAAATTGCCATGGGAAATGTTTTCCAAAATAAGAACACAGAGAAAAATACACTGATTCTATTTTCAGAGATGTGTGTGGCAGTCTTGAACATTATAGTTCCAATTTGCCTACTGACCTAACAACACAGAGCAAAGACTAAGACATTAACAAAGTGAAATGGTTCATTAAGTACTCACACAGCCCCCTGGCAGTGTTAAAGTCTTGCTATTTACCATGTCATTGCCAAATGTTACTTCCTTATTAGCAAGGAGGGCCATGGAAAATGGGCCCAGGGGGAAAGACATGTGTGGAAAATGCCATTAACTTCAGCCAGCTCAATCAGTCCTGCATACAGTTGTGGCCCTATCAAAACAGTAAAATTCATAACAGGTTATACTTCTTTTCTACCTAGAAATGGACAGAGTGAAAAAAACAGCCCACAGAGTAAGCACCGTGATCCTTGGCCCATCAGTATCCATCTCTTTTACATAGAAGTAAAAAGTAATAAGAAAAATACTCAAGAAGATGCAGTTACACCTTTGTGAAAAGAAAGTAAAATGACGAATTTTCTCTAATCATTTAATTTTACAAGTAGCAAGAACTCATTAGCTGAAGGCTTAAGAATGCATTTGTGAGAGGGGGATAAAATTAATGAAATGTGACCTGAGAAATATTACTTCTTAGAAGGCTAGATATTCTGAATCCATAACTTAGTCTGTTCTAGATGGAAAATGACTATCTTCTGCAAAAGTATACATTTCTTGAAAGTCTAAAAAATTGAAGTTGTCTTGCTTACAAAAATGAAACTTTGCATTTTTCTTTTAAAAATGATCTTGGTTCATATTTTGTACCCTCAATGAATCCCCAACAATAAAGTTTTCAAAAAAAAAAAGATCTTGATAAATTTCTCAGATTATTATGTGTTATGCTATCCATATATCAAGAACCATAATAAGAACAATAACTTACATGGTTTACTATGTACCAGATGATACATTAGGTGCCTTAAAAATATTTGAAGAAGAAACAAAGACAGAGAGAAATAATTTGTCCAAAGCTATACAGTAACAAGTAAGGTGGACTGAATTCAAATCAATTATTCACTCTTATCTACTACTTTAGGTGTCAGAAAATATTTTCTATAATGGGTCAAATGGTAGCTATTGTAGGCTTCTAGGAACTGAAGTTCTCTGTTGAAACCACTCAACTAGTCTGTTGTATCATGAAAGCAGATATAGATATTCATAAATGATGAATTATGGCTATGTTACAAAAAACTTTATTTACAAACCTAGGTGATAAAATAAATAGATAATAGTGTGAAGGCCCCTGTACTAGTTAGTGATACTTACCAGACTGATTTTCAAGCACCACTCTTATAATAAAAATTATCAGAAAGTAATTCTAAGTTTTGAATTATTAGAAACATATTTATCTGAGAATAATTTTCTTTCTCTATTACCATTGAGAGGCTGTATGTTTGTGTTGGACATAGGTAGTTGAAAGCCATTGATCATTGTCTCTCTCTTAGAATCCTCTCCTCATTGATATACAGCTCAAATTCCCATGCACTTACAAATCCACTCCATGGAGTGATAATCATAGTATTCTTGTTTTTCTCTCTTTGTTGTTATTTTACTCTTAAAATGTAATAGAACTAAAGAACAATACCATCCTTATACTAATTATACATAACTAAAAAAAAATCTTTAAAATACTTCAGTGTGACATAATGTGATTGAAATAAAACAGATAAGATTCAAATGTAGCAAAATCACCCCTAATTTTAATAATCTACTGTAAGAGCAGTGTTTTCAGCAATTGCTGCCAAAACAAGTATAATCACTTCAGTGTCATTAGATTTATCTCAATTACTAATGAAGTCTCAATAATCAGAAAATCCTTTAAACATTCCTGATATAACCTGACATTTTGATGGCAATATGTTTTTAGAGACATTAAAGAGACTCAGTAGTCCACTGACTGACACGTGGGAACACTAAGATTTAGCTGCAAATTTTCAACAGGAGTTTGTGAGGAAGTGGAGACTCAGGGAATCACTGTTCCTTCTGTTTCAGTATCTTATGATAAAAGAAAAGATGAAATTTTAATTATTTCTTAGCAGAATCTCTAGCAGTTTTAAGGGTAAATTTCTGTCATTTCTAATTAGAGCCACTTGGCAACAGTAGAATTTCCTAAATATTAAGTTTTATTTGTTTATTTTTTTTCATTTTTAGAAGAATTACTGCTTATTGGATAAAAATACTTGGCTATTGTTGTTATTTTTAAGACCATGATGCATAATATTTACCATGGGAATTTATTTACTTATATTCAATTAGTTCTTAAAAAAAGAAACAACTCATTTTGTGTTACATCAAGGAGTGTTTTTGAGAACTTTGCTGTTTATTTATAGGCTGTGTAAGTAATTGGGTTAATGGCCTCTAAGTGATTACATATCTATGTGCAGCATTGATGACTAAAACAATGGCTCCTACAGTAGATTATTGAAAATAAAAGGAACATTTATCTTCTTTCAATTATACAAATCATTATAAAATCACCATTTCATTCAAAAAAGAATATATAGGGAGAAGAATCAGAACAATTGTAATAGTAAGATTCATAAAACCTAACATGTCATTGCCCACCTTTAGAATAGAATATGCCAAAATACTTGGGGATGTAAATACTGATAGGATGATATCGTTTTCCACATATAGCCTTAGCTCATGAGGGCTTAATGTGAGAAATAGGCAAGCAATGTAACATGCTCTGACTTGACTCACTTCAGGTTCCTATATGAAAGAAAGAATGCTGGAGCCATTGCGCAGTCAATTCAGAAGATCTTTTCCTCTTTCAAGCAAGAAGGCATGGCCAATTTGGCCTCCAGTTTCTCCTCTTTATCTCTCTTTACTCCTCCAAAGTCTTGCTTCTTGTCTGTTAGTTGTTACCAATATTGAAAATGGAGTGCTTGGTGAGTGGGAAAGTTGATTGGGAGAACAGGTTGCCTGTGGAAGAAAGTATCAGTAGCAGGTAAACTCTCGAGTAGGAGAAGAAAAACTCATGCAGGATCTTGCAAGCTAAGATGGATCCAAATGACAAAGGAAATCACTGAGGGAGTGCCATTGTGCTCTAGTTAAAGACCAGTCAGGATACACCTACTGCTGACAAGTTGAGCTTATTAACTGTTGCAATGAGTGGGGGGCATTCACCATGAGGCACTGTCATCATCTTGGTAAATAGGTCTGGGCCTGGTCAGGCAATATTAAGGATCTGAGTAAATGGAGGTTCACTCTAGATTGGTGCTCCCAGAAATGAGGGTGATTCCACAATTGGCTATTTCAATAAATCTTGTCATAGTTTAGATAGACCAGAGTAAAGACAAAGTGGCCATTGGTAAAAATAAAGCTACCATTGGTAAAGAAAAAGCTGCTATTGGCAAAGAAGCAGCAGTTTCTTACTTTAGGTGAAAGAGGAATTGGTTGGTATTCTGTGATTTGTGTACTGATCATTTTGTGTGTTACTTTATGATGGTCTCAGAGTGACCCAGTTTGGTGTTTATTCTCTCTGCAATTGTCTAGGACCAGTAAAACAAACAAACAAAAACATAAACAAAAACAAATATATATATACATATATGTGTATACACACACACACACACACACACACACACACACACACACACACATATATATATATATATATATATATATCTTCATTATGAGCATCAGGCTGGTTCCTGGATGTCAGAGTTATTTTTGTTTCTTTCAGAGTTTTGTCACAAAAGTGATCAAATTATTGATTTAAGTCACAAAAATGTGGAGAATGGTATAGAATAAGTCACAAAAATGTGGAGAATGGTATAGAAGAGAATGGTATAGACCAAGAAGAGACTAAAAGCAGAGAAATCAGGCAAGAAAATTATTTTAACAAGAGTTAAAGTCTCTTTGAAGGCTAAAGCTATAGCGTTGATTAACACTATACAGATTCTAATTTTAGAGTTTGTATGAAAGACAATCAATATTTTGATGTGAAGTAGAAACAAGGTAATTCATTAATTTATTCACAATAGTGAAATAAAGTTTTTATTAAATACTGGTGATGTCAAGAATTTATATATTCTGAGGAATTAAAATAGAAAGCTGACCTTTTGAAATTGGGTTATTAAATGTCTCTCATATAACCATGTTTCACACGCCAGCTAAGTGTCCTAAATGTCTATTTATCTGAGAATAGTAACTGAAATGTTCACTTAATGCACTAGCAGCATGGGGATATTTTTAGAGCTTCACAGTAAGAACATAAGACATTTGAAAATAGGAAAAAGACCATTCAGTTTAATAGAGCTGCTTTTCATCAGGAATATTAAATGTATTTTTCACTTGGCAAATTAAGTGAACTGTTCTACTGGACCATTTTGATACTCTCCCACTATTATACAATAAAAATGTCTAAATGTATTACCTAGGTTAAAATAGTCAAACTTTATATTCTATGCTTAACAGAATTTGGAAACTTGATTGCCACAGTTCATTTGTTGTAGAAAATTTTAAGAGAGAAGCAAATAACTCAGATTCTATACAGTGGATAAAACATTATATTTAATATGTACAGAACAATGTGGAAGTGTAAGGATGAGTAAAGATCAGTGAAGGCTCATGCCTGTCTTGAAAATTTCCTAAAACTCCATATATTGCCTATAAACAGCTTTCTTAGTTTTATATAGCAATTGGAAAACACCTTAAAATTAAACTAAGAATTTGTTCTTTTTCCTGTTCATTCCAAATTACCGTCATGTACATATTACATAAGGTTTTATATTTATATGCAAAGCATAACTTAAAATTTCAGGAAGTGTATTAATGCAAAGTATTTGGTATAATTTTTTCCCTTTTAAAAGTTCACATTTTAATCAACAATTTTTAATTCTGAATCTCTGTGAAATTTATTAAATAAATATCTGCAGTATTATGATAGCTTCTGAAAATAGGAAATTCGTCTATAACCTATACAAGCAACTGTTGTTGACCTGGTAATGATTTGCCAAATTAAATGGTCAAATAAGTCAGATATTCAGTAAATTCTAACATACAATGAAGCAATGATAACAGATGTATTACTTACAAGTGCTTTTTTTCTTTCCCTCTGATCATTAGCTCAGCTCTCTTGATCAATCACTCTCTTCTTCTTTCCGTCTCTGTTATTCTAAGCTTCTTGGTTACCTTATCTCTCAGTCTGTCTGTCTCTTTCAAATTGTCTTTATTTGCCCCAACTCCAGATATCAAGGACAAGAAAATAAACCATCCATGACCTAATGGTTACAACATACATTTACAATCTGACTGAGAAATGAAATACTGCAACACTTACTTTGCTTGCAAGCACAAGTGGTGAAGTGCACAGCTCAAATGTGTAGGGCCAGCTCTGGAGGTCAAGCCTGAACAAAGTATCAAGTAGAAACTGGAGAAAAGGAAATTGCAGCCACAGTTGAGCAAGAGAGGAATGGAAATAAAAATTATTCCCAAAGAAAGAGCAATGGGGGAAATAGTGAGACCATAGCTGAGACCTGGAGGAATTAAACTAAGGTGAAAGAGTCTTTAAGACACCAGATGTACCAGTCTTGAGAAGGCTTGCTTCATGAGAAGTTAATGGAAGGGTAAAGAATGTAAAGAAGTAAAAGAAAAGTACCTTGTTAATAATAATTAATTCAAATAATGGATACTAAAACCATAGTTTTAATAGGATATTACACAGTTTCAAAACATTTTGCCATAAGTTAAATATTAATTAAAAAAGAAAAAGTGCCTTTACAGTGGCACATTCTTGTGGACACTGTGATAACCAAGTGATTAGCGGCTGTTGTGAAATGATCAATAAGCTCATTTCCTGATGCACATAGAAGCCAATGCCATTGCATCAACCTTTGAAAAAAGAATAATAAAAAAAAAAAAAAAAACTATATTGCTAATGGACTAGCAAGGAGGCAGGAAGACACACTCAAATCTGTTTCCCCAAGCTGAGGGCTGGATCTGGTTTTATCAGGTAAAGAGTTATGATCCAATTGGATCTTGCAATGAGGTCATGCAAAGTCATGATCTGAATGTATCTTGTCCGAGGTCACACAGGGAATTGATCTGTTTGGATCTGAGATCCTGCCATGCTGTCTGTGCTTTGTAATTCAGTCCAGGCTCCCCTATAGGAGCACCTAGGTTACATATGTGGGTCTAAGTTTAGTTCAGATGGGCACAGTCAGGTTATGTGATCTTCGATGTAACTTCAACTGGAAAACAATTCAAACAATTCCCAACTTTTACATAAACTTGAGCAAACTGATCTAATCCTGCTCCATGTGTTCAATAATGGGACAAAATGAAAGTGATCTGATGCTCTGGAAAGAACTCACTGTGACTTTTGTGGCATACCCGCAAAAAATGCTTGACTTGAGTCTAACCTTGAGAATATAATCAATAGACACAAAGTGGCGGACATCTCTATAATGTCTGGCTTGTTCTCTTAACAAAGATTAAGTCAAGAAAGGCAAAATTCTATGCCAAATTAAAGAAAATTTAAAAGACTTAAAATAAATGCAATTTATAGTGTTGTACTGCATCAGGGATTACAAAGAAAATGCTACAAATTACCAATAAAAACACTCAGAAAAATTTCAAAATAGATTATAAATTATAACAATATTTTATCAATATCAGACTTGTTGAGTTAAATGATTTTATGTGATTAGGAAATACAATTTCCTTGTTCTGAGGTTTAAAGATGAGACATTACAATGTCCACTAATTACTTCAGCTGAATCATAAAAATGATAATAGCATTAACAATTTATAAGTTTAGGTAAAAGTGGTTGGCTTTTCAATGTATTATTTTTATATTTTTATGTAACATTTTTAAAAATTAAAGAAAAAGACCACTCTCATATGAAGATATGTGTATATTATACCTATTACAATTAAAAAGAAGAAAATTAAATCTCTACTTGTAAACAAGACGTATATATTTTTATGTATTTTGTTTGTGTTGATATGATCAAGAAAGTTAATATTGCTTATAGCTAGATATAGAAAATAGATACATAGATAGGTAAATAGTATATAGATAATTGTTTCTATAGCATTGTTTTATTTGTTTCATTAAGCATGCATGTTATCAACCTTTTAACTTTAAAAGTATTAAACAAAAAACTTAAAATTTAAGAATAAAATAAAAATCATAAAATAATAGAATAGAATTAATAATATTTTGCAAGCAAAATGAATAATAAAAATTCAAAGTATAAAAGATAGCTTCTTCCAAGATACAAAGGAAAATGTCATAAAAGATAAACTATTCAAATTAGCACTGAGAAAAGTTGGAAAAGGAGAATAAAAATGTGGTCTATAAATATTATCGAGGAAAGGTACAATTAAATAAAATACAAAGTAATCAAGGGTAGGGTGGCACCTGTGGCTCAAAGGAGTAGGGTGCCGGCCCCATATGTTGGAGGTGGCAGGTTCAGACCCAGCCCTAAACAAAAACTGCAAAAAAAAAAAAAAAGCGAACAAAGTAATTAAGGGTATGACAAAATTGTCTTGAGGTATGATTTTCAATGTATAGATTTTAAAAGTTTCTAATATTCTAGAGTAAATCAATAAAAAATACTTATAGACATATTCTAGATATGCTGCTTTTTTGACATTTGAATTGTCAGATAATAACATACATAATCATGGCATAAAGTGCAATAGTTAAATATATGAATACAATGTATAATGATCAAATCAAGGTAATTGGCACTTCTATCACCTCATACTTTGCCATTTCTTTGTGTTGGGATTCAAAATTTTTTTCTTCTAGATAGTAAAAAATATGCAGTAAATTGTTGCTGGCTGTAGTTCAAGTCACATTGCCATAGGATGTATTTCACCCACCTGGCTGTAATTTTGTAATCAACAATCAACCTCTATCTTCCTTTTGCTCTACGTTTCTCAACCTCTGGTAACCACTAGTATACTTTCTAATGGGTCATCTTTTTAGGCTTGCACATTTTTAGTGAGAAAATGGGATACATATCTTTATGTGCTTGACATATTTCACTTAGCATAATGTCCTGCAAGCTCATCCATGTGCCATGGATGAAAGAATTTCATTGATTTTTATATGGTTGAATCCTATTGTGTATAATATACAATAATTTCTTTATTGATTTATCTGTTGATCAATGCTTTGACTAATACTATTCTGAATAGTGCTGCAATAAACAGGGGGGTTGCAGATACCTCTTTGACATAGTTATTTCTTATTTTCTGAATATATACCCAGTGGTGAGATAAGTAGATTATATATATGTTATTTCTACTTTTAGTTTTTTGAAGAAATGTCATATTGTTTTGTATAATGGTTGTGTTTATTTACATTTCTACCAACAGCGTATAAAATTTCTCCCTCTTCCTTATCTTCACCAGCATTTCTCTAGTTTATCTTTGTGACAACAGCTTTCAAAATAGGGTGAGATAACTCATTATAATTTTGATTTCCATTTCCTTGATGATTAGTCATATCAAGCAATTCTCCCCTTCTTCTTCTTTTTCTTCTTCTTCTTCTTCTTCTTCTTCTTCTTCTTCTTCTTCTTCTTCTTCTTCTTCTGCTTCTTCTTCTTCTTCTTCTTCTTCTTCGTCTTCTGCTTCTTCGTCGCCTTCGACGTGCCGGGCCACGGGCGGGGGAGCGTCGGGGCAGAGC
>CAUYPK010054274.1:0-11932 GCA_963574355.1 Loris lydekkerianus | reverse complement strand
GATTCTTGGTTAATGAGCCAGTGATATCGGACCTCAACCTGATTTAACTGCCTCTAACCTTTTTTAAGGATACAGGGCCCAAAGGTGAAGGGTAAATAAGGGTAGCAGGGGAAGAAGGTAGGGTAAAAAACCATGTAGGCCTAGCCACAGGGGATTTTCTAAAAATTTCTTTTCTTGTCTTTTCTAGATCTTCTTGGAGTGTTTTGATCTTGTTTTGCATGATCTCAGATCTGTTGGCATAAAAGTAGCACTTCTCCTGCAAAAATAAACAGATGCCTCCCTTTTTGGCAGTTAATAGGTGTAATCCCCTTCTTGTTGGGGCAAGTATTTAAAGTCTCTTGCCAAAACCCAAATGGGTTTTTTCTCGGTTTTTTTGTAGCAGATATGTTCAGCTACCTCTCTGAGTTAAAACTCCACTATCATTACTCCACTGTTTGATTTTGTGGTATCTTGGCCCCATTTTCCAAAATTAGTAGCACTCTTAAGAAATAACAGAAACTGAATAAGAATTATGCTCCATACCCCTGAAAAAATTATGTTCTAAAAGCTTCCAGAAATGTTAAGAAATCCAGGCTTATCTAAACATCTTATTTGTTCATGCCTTTATGCCTATTCTATTTTCCTTTTTTGCTGAAGTTGCAGTGATAGAGACAATAAGAGAGAAATAGTGACGATCAATTAATCTGGTAGAGAGTGGGTTTGCAGGTGTCTGGAATACAGAATAATGTAGTAGATAAAATAGTGGATCTAATCCCCAGAACCTTTGAATATGTTTACCTTCCATGGTAAAATGACCTTTACAGTACAATTGAGAGTCTTGAGATGGGGGACAATTTCATGGGTTTTGCAGGTGATTCCGGCATATTCACCAGCATCCTTTTAAGGAAAAGAAGGAGGCAAGACAGTGAGAGAAGAGCTGATGACAGAAGCAAGCATCCCAGACAGAGGTAGATGCAGAGAGTCTGGCTTTGAAGACAGAGGAATAGTACATAAGCCAAACAATGAACATGGCCTTTAAAAATTGAAAAAAGGCAAGGAAACCGATTCTCTCCGAGAGTTTCTGAATGGAAAGCAGCTCTGTTGACTCGTTTTAGACTCTGTCCTCCAGAATGTAAGATAATTTGTTCAACCATTAGTTTGTGTTAATTTGTTAACAATTGCAATAGGACATTAATATAACTACTATTCAACTTTTCTACAGATTTAAAAATGTAAAGTTGGCTGGACGGCACCTGTAGCTCAAAGGAGTAGGGTGCCAGAGGTGGTGGGTTCAAACCCAGCCCCGGCCATAAACTAAAAAAAAAAAAAAGTAAAGTTGGAAAAAAAATTGAACTTAACATTAGCCAGCATAAAATAATCATTTAGGATAAATATTATAGTGCTCTTTCCTTAATGAGATGTAACTTACATAAAATAAAAGAGACAGATAATCAGAAGTTCACAAACTCATTCTAGAAAAAAATACTACATACCTCATTGCTGAATATCACTATGGTTACCTTTGATGAACTCCCCTTGGCCATCTGGTGACCATAGTGGTATTATTCAATGAGGTGTGTAGCACTTTTTCTATGAGGAGTTCATGAATTTAATTGTCAGGCCTCCATATTTAATCTTATGAGTCCCACAAAGGCATAAACCTGTGTAGAGTCCCACAAAGGCATAAACCTGTGTAATCATCACCCCAGTCAATCTCTAGAACATTTCCACCACCCCAACAAGAACCCTATGCCACTTTCCTGTTAACCTTTCCAGGGGCAGCTACTCTTAATATTTTTATCATTTTATTTTATATTCCCTTTTATGCTTTATATAAATAAAATTATATTCTTTTGTGTCTGATAAATTCCATTCTGTAAGATGAAATAAAAATCCATACGTGTGAAAGGAAATTCAGGTCACCATGTGGATGTAAGCTCCACCCCCATTGTTACATACATGAGTAGTAACTCACACACATGTGGCAAACTCCCCATTATCCAGAACTCAAGCAACCAGCATTCTCAAGCAACATGACTAAAAAAAAAAAAAAATCAGAGTTTAAATTTGGTGTGTCCTGCTCTCAATAAACTGAGCCTTCGTGCATCACTCCCACAGCTCCTACTTGTTCTCTGTAACAGTTCTAAATGTTAATTTGTGTTTCTTGATGTTAAAAAAATATATATGGTAGCCAAATTGAAAAGCATAT
This sequence comes from Loris lydekkerianus, assembly GCA_963574355.1. Taxonomy (NCBI): domain Eukaryota; kingdom Metazoa; phylum Chordata; class Mammalia; order Primates; family Lorisidae; genus Loris; species Loris lydekkerianus. The sequence goes on along the minus strand of CAUYPK010054274.1, from coordinate 9,744 downwards.
TGATGGCCATTTATCTAAAATTGTACAATGCATCTACAAAGCTGTTTTATAATATAGCAAAACCGTGTTACAATACGTAAAGTTTTTCTTTATTTTTCTTTATTTGCTTTAAATAGTGATTTCAATATTGACATCAAGTCAATACTTATGGTATGGTATAGTAAGGGGCATAGAATTAGTTAGGATTATTTTTAATAGTAACGCTCAAGCAGTTGGAAACTACATTTATTTGGAAACTACCAGTTCCCATGGGTGCTGGATAATGGAGAGATTACTGTGTATAAAAGCTCATTTTCATATATGATATGTATGATCTTTTGCTGAATCATGCTCTATGATATGATTTGCTTCTCTATTCACCTTTTGGTAAGTAATTTAGGTGTTTAAGGCATTTAGCTATTATGAATATAAGTGTTATAAATAATATTGCAAAAGTGTTTTTTGTGACATTGTCTTTACCTCACTCATAGGTACATGACTTGACTTTGAAGTGAAATCGCTGGGCATAAATTAGGAGAGTATTTAAGTTTATATGAAACTGCTGAACTGTTTTGCACTGGTTGTTCCATTTGGCATTCCCATCAGCAGATACTTTTCTTACTTTGTGAACTGTCTGCTCACGTCTTTTGCTTTTCTTTTATTGGATTGTCATTTTATTGTTGAAGTGTAGAAGTTATTTAAATGTTCCGGACATAAGGCTTATGCAGATTAGGTATATATGTTTTTTTCTCACTTGGTAATCATTTTATTTTCTTAACAGCATCTTTTGATGAGCAGAATGTTTTATTTTAATGATGCTCAATTTGTAACTTATTTTAAGGTCTGTGCTTTCTTTTCTTTTCAAATATATCTTTTCCTACATTAACCCTTTCCAATCCTATGATGGACAGAGACACTGTAATTATTTTATGTAACCTAAAACAGATAATAAAGTCATCAAGTGAATTGATAGTTATATTTTTCTTTTTTAAAACTATAGGATAACTACAAGGGATCCACCAACAATTTCCATCCAAAATAAATTAGAGTGGGGAATATGTGAGTGGTAGAAAAACTGGATTGGAAATTCAAGTGGTTAAAACTTCCTTTGATAGATTACTAGAAGCTTTTTAGTTTTAAATTTTAAATTCATGTCTGTGATCCACCAAATAATTGTTAGTTATCAGGTGAATAATTCAAGGGTCAATTTTTATTTTTTTCCATGATTATCCAGTTGTTCCAACATCCAGATTGCCTTTTCTCAGTTGAATTATCTACACATCTTTGTCAAATAGTCATTGATCTTAAAGATAGCCCACTGATTTATTTCTATATGTTCACAAACTGCACTGTATTGATAATTGTAGATTTATAGTAAATCACTGTCAAGATTATTTTAATTATCTTACTCTTTCATATTTCTACTTAAGTTTTAGAATCGTTTTATCAATATCTATAAAACCATCATTTTTCAATGCTCAGTGTGGACTCGATAGTCAATTTGAAGATAAATCCTTTAAAAAGAACAAATACACTAAATGTAATGAGTTTCTGGTAAAAAAAAAAAATGCAATAGTTCTCTATTCAGATATTTTTTACTTTGTCTCAGCAAGGTTTTGAAATTTTCAACACACAAGTCTTGCACATCTGTGGTTTAAATTTTGCCTAAATATTTTGTAGTGTTTGATGCTAGTATAATTAGTACTTCTAAATTTTATTTCCAATATTTTTTCTATACATAAAAAATATACAGTTGTGCATCTGTGAATAAAACCAGTTTTTCTTTGTTTCATCTTTTACAATTATTTTGCCTTTTATGTTTTCTTGCCTTGTTATATAGGTAAAGACCTTGAATACAATGTTGAAAATAAGTGATGAGAGCAGACATTCTTTCTATACATAACAAGAGCACATTATATATTTCATCACTAAGTATAGTATTTATATGTATTTTGAAGATGCTCATTCAAATCTTATCAGACTAAGGAAGTTGTTTTCTATAACTAGTTACTGAGAGGTGTTTTCCTTTGTTTTTCTGTGTGTTTTCATTAGTGGGTGTTGAATTCTGTAAAATATTTTTTGTGCATTTCTTAAAATGATAATATAATTTTTATCTTATTTTTTCTTATTAATTCATTATAATAATTAAATTATAATAAAAATTATTAAATTATAATTAAATTAAATTATAATAAGATAAAATTATATTATCTCATATAATTTTCCCCCAAAAAATGTTGGACTACTTCTGTATTCTTGTAATAAAATCCACTAAGTCATATTTCTTTTTTTCTTTTTATAAATTGCTGGATTTGATTTGCCATCATTTTGTTCTTTATTCTAAATAAAGTTTGTCTAAGATTCATATTATTTTTTCCTTAAAATTTTGAGAACTTTTGCTAGTGAAGCCATCTGGGCCTGGGATGATGAAGCCAGTAGATGATCTAACACATGCCCACATAAAAGAAAAACTTGATTCAATTCAAAATGGAGGGAGGGGGAAGGAAGGAGGGAAAAAAGGGAGGAAGGAAGGGGATTGGTGACCTCCCTTAATGGACATAATGTAAGGGTGTATGGCACACCCCAAGAGTGTGGGACACAACTACAACAGGGACTCTTCCTAACAGATGAAAACATTGTAACCTACTTGTCTGTATCCTCACATTAATCTAAAATTAAAATAAATAAGTCACACATTTAATTTCTTTAATTTATACAAACTACCAATATTTCTTAATTCTTCTTGTGTTCGTTTTTATAAATTTGGTTTTCCAAAATATTTTTTATTGTCTCACAATTGTTAAATTTACTGGCATAAACTCATTTATAATAATCTTTTATTATTTAGGGAAGATCTAGTAATAGCCTCTCTTTTATTCCTATATTGGTAATATGGTTGTTTTGTTTTACTCTTGCTGAGTCTTATTAGAAATTGTTTAGGAATTTATACTCATAAATTAAGGATGTGGTAATTTTTCTATCATTTGTCTATTTTATTTCATTGATATAAATATTTGCTCTTATTTTTATTTCTTTTATAATAGGTTGGGTTTAATTTTTCTCTTTATTTTCTAGCTTCAAAGAGGTTAGAATGGCTCATAATATGGTTCAAATCTTCTACCCTCTTACTGACATATTATTTACCTGTTTTATTAGTTACCGAGAAAGAGGTATTAATATCTCCAACCATGATTTGTAGCTTCATCTATTACTTTAGTCCTGTGAATTTTTGCTTCATGTATGTTTAAACTCTTTTATCAAGTGTATCTACATTAAGATTATCATGGTTTATTGATGAAGTTGCTCTTTTATAATTAAAAAATGTTCCTCTTTATGTACAGTAATATTTCTTGTTTTGAACTCTATATTTTTTGATATTTATATAGCCATATGAAATTTCTTTTCTTCTTCTTCGCCTTTTTTTTTTTTTTTTTTTCCAGTTTTTGGCCAAGGCTGGGTTTGAACCTGCCACCTCCGGCATATGAGGCCAGCTGCCTACTCCTTTGAGCCACAGGTGCTGCCCAAGATTTCTTAATGATTCATATTTGCACAGTTTGTACATATTCCTTTGTTCTCAAATTATTTATGACTTTATATATTTCATTTATTTATTTATTTTATTAAATGATAGCTGTGTACATTAATGCAATTATGGGGTACAATGTGCTGATTTTACATACAATTTGAAATACTTTCATCTAACTGGTTAACAGCCTTCAACACATTTTCTAAGTTATTGTGTCAAGACATTTATAGTCTACCCTTAGTAGATTTAACATGTACCCTTGTAAAATGCATTGGAGGTGTGGTCCCACCAATTACCCTGCCTCCACTCATCCTCCCACCTCCCCTCCCCTCTCCTTCCTCTTTCCCCTTCATCCTCATAAAATACTCTCCCAGGCCAATTTCTTCAAGTGTTTTCCCTTCACTTTCTTCTAGTATTTTTATAGTTTCATGCCTTAAGTTTAAATTTTTAATCCAGTGAGAGTCTGTTAGTTAATGGTGAAAGGTGTGGGTCCAGTTTCAGTCTTCTACAGGTCACCAGCCAGTTCACCCAGCACCATTTGTTAAATAGGAAGTCTTTTCCCCACTGAATGTTTTTAATTGGCTAATTGAAGACCAGGTGCTGGTAAGTAGCTGAATTAATCTCTTGGTTCTCTATTCTGTTCCATACATCTACCTCTCTGTTTTTGTGCCAGTATCATGCTGCTTTGATTACTATCAATTTATAGTATAGTCTGAGGTCTGGTAGCGTGATTCCTCTTAATTTGTTTTATTTCTGAGTAATGTCTTGGCTATTTCAGGTTTTATCTGATTCCATATAAAGTATTTATCTTTTTGAGGTCTTTAAAGTATGATAATGGTGTTTTAATAAGGATTGCATTAAAGTTGTATATTGCTTTGGGTAGTATAGATATTTTAACAGTATTTCTTACCAGCCTTGAGCATGGTATGTTTTTTAATTTGTTAACATCTTCAGCTATTTCTTTTCTTAGAGTTTCATAGTTCTCTTTATAGAGATCTTTCATGTCCTTTGTTCGTTAAACTCCCAAATATTTCATCTCCTTTGGCACTATTGTAAAAGGAATAGAGTCCTTGACTGTTTTTTTTCATCTTGACTTGATTGTTGGTATAAATAAAGGCTACAGATTTGTGAGCATTCATTTTGTAACCTGACACACTACTATATTCCTTGATCACTTCTAAGTGTTTTGTAGGTGAATCCCTGGGGTTTTCAGATATACAATCATATCATCTGCAAAGAGTGAAAGTTTGATCTCCTCTGATACTATATGGAATACCCTTGTATTCCATTATAACATTAAAAAGCAGTGGAGACAATGGACAACTTTGCCCAGTTCCTGATCTGAGTGGAAATGATTTCAATTTAACTCTATTCAATACAATATTGGCTGTGGGTTTGCTGTAGATGGCCTCTATCAGTTTAAGAAATGTCCTTTTTCTATCTATTTTCTGAAGTGTTCTGATCGTGAAAGGATGCTGGACATTATCAATACCTTTTTCTGCATCAACTGAGAGAATCATATGGTTTTTGTTATTTATTTATTTATGTAATGAATTATATTTATAGATTTACATATATTGAACCAGCCTTGAGACCCTGGGAAAAAACCCATTTGGTCATGGTGTATAATTTGTTTGATGTGTTGCTGGATTCTGTTTGTTAGGATCTTGTTGAATATTTTTGCATAAATATTCATTAGGATATTGGTGTATAATTTTCTTTTCTTGTTGGATCTTTTCCTGGTTTGGGGATCAAGGTGATGTTTGCTTCATAGAATGTGTTGGGTAGTATTCCTTCTTTTTCTAGATTTTGGAAAAGGTTAAGTAATATAGGTACTAATTCCTCTTTAAAGGTTTGGTAGAGTTCTGATGTGAAGCCATCTGGTCCCGGACTTTTCTTTTGGGGGAGATTTTGTATAGTTAATGCTATTTCAGAACTTGATATAGACCTGTTCAGCATTTCCACTTCATTCTGGCTAGGAATGTGGCATTCTGGCTAGGAATGTCTAGGAAGGTGGCATGCTTCCAAGTATTGGTCTATTTCCTTCAAATATTTCTATTTCTGAGAGTAGAGTTTCTTGTAATATTCATTAAGGATTTTTTGAATTTCTGAGGAGTCTGTTATTATTTCGTCTTTGTCATTTCTGATGGATGAAATTAGAGATTTTACTCTTTTTTTCCTGGTTAGGTTAGCCAAAGGTTAATCTATTTTGTTGACCTTGTTTTAAAAAAAAACAACTTTTTGATTTATTTATCTATTGTCTAATCCTTTTGATTTCAATTTCATTTAATTCTGCTCTAATTTTGGTTATTTATTTTGCTGGGTTTAGGATTAGAATGTTCTTTCTTTTCCAGTTGCTTTAGAAGTCTCATTAAGTTGTTAACTTCCTCTCTTTCTGTTCTCTTGAGAAAGGCTTGCAATGCTATAAATTTCCCTCTTAGGACTGCCTTTGGGGTATTCCAGAGGTTCTGATAATTTGTGTCTTCATTATCATTTTGTTCCAAAAATTTGGTAATTTCCTTCTTAATCTCATCTATAATCCATCTATCATTCAGTGTAAGGTTAAGTAGTTTCCATGTTTTTGTTTGAGTATACAGATTCCTATTGTTACTGGGTTCAACTTTTATTCCATATTGGTCCAAGAAGATGCAAGGAATAATTTCTATTTTTTTTTTTTTTTTAATTTGCTGAGGTTAGACTTGTGACCTAAGATGTGATCAATTTTGGAGTATGTTCCATGGGCTGATGCGAAGAATGTGTATTCAGTTTTGTTAGGATGAAATGTTCTGTAGATGTCTGTTAAATCCAATTGCTGAATGTTTAGGTTTACGTCTAAACTTTCTTTGCTTAGTTCCTTACTAGAGGATCTATCCAACACTGCCAAAAGGATGTTAAAATCTCTGATTATTATGGTGCTGGAGAAAATGAAGTTGCTCATGTCTGTTAGAGTCTCTCTTATAAATTGAAGTGCATTCTGTTTGGGTGCATAAATGTTAGTAATTGAAATCTCATCATGTTGAGTGTTACCGTTAACTATATGAAGTGACCATCCTTATCTTCCCTTACTTTTGTTGGTTTAAAGCCTATCGTGTCTGCAAATAAAACTGCAACACCTACTTTCTTCTGATTTCCATTTGCCTCAATTATAGATGACTATCCCTTCACCACAAGTCTATATTTATCTTTTAAGGTAAGATGATATTCTTGTATGCAGCAGATATCTGGCCTGAGTTTTTGTATCCAGACAGCCAACTTGTGCCTCTTCAGAGGACAATTTGAGTCATTTACTTTAATTGATAGTATTGATAAGCCTGGTAGTATTTTGGGTATCGAGTTTTTCAAAAGTCCAGTGGACATTTTTAATCCTTTTGCCACTATGGAAGTTGGAATTTGATCAAAAGTTTCTAAGTGAGTTTACTTTGGTGGTAGCATATTGTGCTGTTCATTATGGCAGATAGGTCTGAGAATATCCTGGAGAGCTGGTTTAATTATGGCAAATTTCTTCAACATGTAAATGTCAGTAAAGTATTTAATTTCTCCATTATAAATGAAACTCACTTTATCTGGATACTGGATCCTGGGTTGAAAATTATTTTGTTTTAGGAGGTTGAAGGTCGATGACCACCCTCTTCTAGCTTGAAAATTTTCAACAGCGAGATCTACAATCATCCTAATATTCTTCCCCTTGTAGGTTATGATTTTCTTACATCTCGCTGCTTGCAGAATTTCCTCCTTATATTAACCTTGGAAAAATTAATTATAACATGTCTGGGAGAAGCTTTATTTGGATTGAGTCATGCTGGGGTTCTAAAACTGTCTGCTATCTGAATTTCAGAATCTCTTGCCATGTTTGGGAAATTCTCAATTATCTCTTGGAGTAGAGCATCTGGACCTTTTAAAGCAACCTCATCACCTATAGGAATTCCTATAAGGTGAATATTAGTTTTTTTGTGTTTTTTTTTTTTTTTGTTTGTTTGTTTGTTTTCCAAATTATCCCACAGCTCTGTGAGAGAACGATCCATTTTTGCTCTTCACTTCTCTTCCTGTTTGAGTGTTTGGGAGTGTTCAAAAGCTTTATCTTCAATGTCAGAAATCCTTTCTTCTGCCTGTTCCATTCTGTTACTGAGGGATTCTACTGTATTTATCATATCTTGAAGGGCTGCAAATTCTATTCTCAATGTGTCAAAATCTTTGGTGATTTTGTCTTTGAACTAATTGAATTTTTGAGGCAACTTCTGAATTATTCCTAGAATTTCTAATTTCAACATTACTTCCATTCTGTTAATCTTATTTGCCATTCAAATTCTAAACTCAATTTCTGACATCTCAGCCATTTGTTTATGAATGGGATCTTCTGGTGTGTCTGCCTTGCAGTTCCTTGGGGCAGTTGATCTATTCTGAGTATTCATGTTGTCAGAGTTTTTCCACTGATTCTGCCCTATGATTATTTTTTACCATTTGGCTAGATGAGAAGGTAAGGTAAAATTGGATTGTGGGCTCCTAAAGTAGTGATAAACCAGCCCTTTGCCCAAGAGCTGGGACTGGTGACTGCAGCTTTTCCCCTACAGCTTTGCAAAGGACCCATATAGTACTATAGACTGAGGGCTGGGGACCTGCTTGGTGTGGTGGGGCTAAGTGACTCTCTCTTGTTTTCAGCTGGTATCTGTCCAATTCTAGTGAATCAGTAAGTCTAGGTTGAAGTCTCAGCTGTGGAGAAATACAAGCAACCAAGACACCCTGCTCCCCACTGGCAACAACTGGAAAAGAAAAATCAAACCTTCCCACAACAACACAATCATATGGCTTTATATTTAAAGTGCTTTTCTTATAGACAGCATATATGATTTCCTTTTGTATGCATTCCAACAATCGCTTACTTTTAATTGAAATGCTTCATCTAATTTGAACATAATTATTGACATATATAAAAATATTAATATCACATACTCTCTACGAACCTGGTTAAGTTTTAGTCCACAGTCTTTTTCCTCTCTTTGAACTCTTTTTTATCTTTTGACTGCTCTTTTATAATATCCTTTGGACTGAAAACTTTTATTATTTTAATATCCACTTTATTGACTAACAATATCATTGTATTATTTTTAGAGGTTGCTGTCAAAATTCAAACTGCATACTTAACTTTATAATATTTAATGTATGAAAAAACTTAAAGAAAAGAAATACTGTATAATTTCATGTATAAGAAAAACTTAAAATAATTTCACAACCTTTCCCTTATCCTCTGTGTTATTGTGGTACTATATTTTACATCTATAAATACTATAAACTAGGACTAAATTGTTTTAATTATTTCTTACATCTTATGAATGTTTAATTGTCTTCTAAATAATTTAAGAGGACTGAGAAAAATAATCTTTTATATTTACTACATAGTTACTAATTTTAGTATGTGTGCTGCTGAAGCAAGCACCATATTACCACTTTTAGTGCCCCCAGTTCTTTTTCTTATACATCTGAATTTTCAACAATTAACTTTTTCATTTATTGTGAATAACTTACCTATAAATTTTCAGATAATTTTATCCAAAATTTTAGTCTCAGGGCAGCACCTGTGGCTCAAAGGGATAGGGTGCCAGTCCCATATGCCGGAGGTGGCGGGTTCAAACCCAGCCCTGGCTGGAAACTGCAAAAATAAATAAATAAATAAATAAATAAATAAAAAAAAATAAATAAACTAATCCCTATATTATTAAAAAAAAAAAAAAAAAAAAGAAGAAGAAGAATATGTTCCAGCTCCATCCACGTGAGCAGGAAAGAGGTAAAGTCTCCATTTTTCTTTAAGGCTGCATAATATTCCACGCAGTACATAGACCACAATTTATTAATCCAATCATGGATCAATGGGCACTTGGGCTTTTTCCATGATTTAGCAATTATGAATTGGGCTGCAATAAACATTCTGGTACAAATATCTTTGTTATGATGTGATTTTTGGTCTTCTGGTATATGCCTAGTAGAGGAATTACAAAATTGAATGACAGTTCTATTTTTAGATCTCTAAGTGTTCTCCATAAATCTTTCCAAAAGGAATGTATTAATCTGCATTCCCACCAGCAGTGTAGAAGTGTTCCCTTTTCTCCACATCCATGCCAACATCTCTGTTCTTGGGATTTTGTGACATAGGCTAATCTTACTGAAGTTAGATGATATCTCAAAGTAGTTTTGATTTGCATTTCTCTGATGATTAAAGATGATGAGCATTTTTTCATATGTCTGTA
>CAUYPK010054273.1:0-12982 GCA_963574355.1 Loris lydekkerianus | reverse complement strand
TGTGTGTGTGTGTATCAAAATATGTTGAAGACTAATTTATAAAGTTTTCATCTAATTCCAAATTGGTACATTTCTATCTTATACATTGTGGTATAAAGTATGATACAAACTTTGAATGACAGGGCATTGACAGTGAGGGGTGGGAATAGAGTGTCCTTTTCATTTCTGTTCATTTTCAATGCAAATGTGGACCCTAAGAACAATATATATATATATGTGATTTATTTATGTGTATTCATACATGTATATTTACACTTGCAAATCTATGTCTATATATAGGAAGGTAATAATTATGCATATTAATTATGAGCTAAGTCTTCTGAAGAAAAATATTTGTATATTGGACATATTATCATCTTCCTATGTCCTAAAGTAGCAATTTATTAAGCACTGTTCTTCTAAGAACCTTGGAAAGTGGGTACACTGATACTAAGTGACTTTTCAAACTTCTTTCATTTTGTGGAATACCCCTTCCATTATTTAGATAGTAGATAGTCCAGAAATTGTTTGTACTCTTTGTGCAGAGTATTTGTATGTATACACATTTTAGAAACAAAATGTAGGTGCACACTTATAACCCTAGCATTCAAGGAGGCCAAGGCAGGTGGATTGCCTGACCTCAGGAGTTTGAGACCAGCCTGAGCAAGAGCAAGACCCTGTCTGAAAAATAGCCGGGCGTTGTGGTGGGCACCTGAAGTCTCAGCTACTTGGGAGGCTGAGGTAAAGGAATCAGTTGAGCCCCAAATTTGAGATTGTTGTGAACTATGGTGCCACAGCACTCTACCAAGGCAACAAACTGAGACTCTGTCAAAAAAAAAAAAGAAAAAAAAAAGGAAAGAAAGAAAGAAAAGAAACAAAATATAAGTACTTTTACAGGTCTAAACAATAAAAAGGAAAACTAACCTTCTGTATTATCCCTATATGAAACATTCTTTCTTTCTCTTGTCTGTGAAGTTTCTGGGAGTCAAAATGTGTAACCCTCATCAAATAATTGTAGAAGAGAATAAAACATTTTATGCATGATTACTAGCCTATTTTATAGTCATATACTTATCCATTTTTTTCTTACTGTACTGTAAGCATGTCTTAAAGCTTCTTCAAATATTTTTTGGAATGAACAAAGTACAATATAAATAAATGAGAATAAGTTGAAGGAATGATTTATAATAGAATTATAATGCAGAGATGGGCAATGTGAGATAGCAAAAAAAGCAGCAGGAGTAAGGGAAATTTAGATTGTAAAACTTGGCTCTGCCCTCCGTTAATCTTAAAATCCTGAGCAAGTCCCTCTCCTGTCTGTCTTTTAGTGTCTTTCTGTGCTATTACATATACTAGACAATTGTGGAAATAAGTGTAAAAATGCTTTGAGAAGCTTTAGATCTGTGTGAGCTGTATAAAGTGCTATTAGCACACCTTATTACAATGCTTTCAAGAGAGCTCTTTGTTGAAGATACAGATTTGCTGCTACATCTGTTCATTTGCACTTTTAGCCTTGTCTACAACTGAGGGAGCAGTCATTGTTCTTGTTCAGTTCCGTGGATTATGCCTTTGAACTTTGTTCAAATATTGCCGACTTGCTTTGTCTTCCTTGAGTCCTTGAAGCAATAGTGCCTCTTTTGCAGGAAATAATGAGCAAAACTGTCCTTCAAAAATATCCATATTCTAGATTCCAATAAAACCGAAGAAATTAACACTTTCATTTTTGTTCTCTGAGTATTTTCCTTTTCAAACCTCCTCTCCTTATCCAGCACTTGGGGAAAGCAGGTTTGTGTTTTACTCCGTGACGGCATGATGTTCCAATATTGAGGCACACTAAAGAAGTTCAAGGGTCAACACAACTCACACTGGGAGTCATAAACTATCCACATTCATAAGATTCACAAAAATAGAAGACCACAAAAGTTTCAGCAGCCTATAATGAAGAATAACCAAAAACCTTTTTATAAAACAAATTATATTCATAGAAAAGAATCTTCTTCACCAATAGCAACCATGAGGGAAAGAGTTTCTATTTGAAAAAACAATTACTTAACTCCTGCTGTTTTCGAACAATCTTTCAAAGTATAGGCTTTCATATGAATCTGTTAGCATTTATTATGAATGAAGACATGTTCTGATAGGTAATGGTGATCAGTATTGTCAAATTAAATGCAAATACAAACCACAGTGAGGTATAACCTGACTCCAGTGAGAATGGTGTTTATCAAAAAGTACCAAAACAACAGATGCTGGTTTTAATGCAGAAAAATGAATTCTTAATATGATGGGACTGCAAACTGGTAACTTTCTATGGAAAATAATATTGAGATATCTCAAGTAACTAACAGTAGACCTAGCATCTGATCCAGCAATCCCACTATTGGGTTTTTCTCCAAAGGAGAACATACCACTTTATCAAAAAGACCCAGGCATTTGAAAGTTTATGCAGCACAGTTCACAATCGCAAAGATGTGAAATCACCCCAAGTGTACATTGATATATAAGTGCATTAATAAAATGTGGTATATGTATACTATGTAGTACTATTCAGCCATTAAACAAGTGGAAAGCAGATACCTTTTGTAACAACCTGGATGGAACTGAAGATCATTCTTCTAAGTGAAGAATCACAAGAATATTAAAAAAAAAAAAAAAAAAAAAACCACATGTACTCGCTATTAAATTAGAACTAATTGATGAATACTCACTTGCACTTATGGTGGTAAAATTCAATGAAAATCAAGCAGGTGGGAAAGGGGAGGAATGGACGGGTGAAGTCACAGCTCACAGGTACAATGTACACTACCTGGGTGTTGAGCACGTTTATAATTTTGACTCGAATTGCACAAAGGCAATTCATGTAAACAAAATGTTTGCACCCTGTAATATTCCACAATGAAATAAAAAATATGATGAATGATGAAAAGTCATCCCTTTTTAAGAGAAAGAATGATACTTTTTTTTTAAACTCTATAATATTTAAGTTGCTAAAATAAATATAAAATAGAGGGCTATTCAAAGCAAACCAATGACAATTATTCTCTGGAATGTTTAACTTGTCTTAAGAGTTAAATGTTAATTTAAGTTACTAATTGGATAGCACTATTGAATTTCTATAGTCTAGAAGTTGCTATCTAATACATTTATATCATGCTTTTTATTTTTAAAAAGTGCCTTGAAATTTGTCTTATTTAATACATTATATGGGAGACTGATGGATGTATATGGAGTTTATTTAAACATATTTTAGTTATACTGAAGAGTAGAGATAGAGTGATTCTTAGTAAAATAATCTTATTAACTTACAATGTAATATAATAGAGCTAGCGTACATGTAATTTTATGGTATTTTATTCCTGAAATGTATACATTTTGAAATGAACATGAAGAATCATCTATTTAATAACATTTTAAAATAATTTTTATAATATTTTACATTGACTGTACATTAGATGTTTAATTAAGTATTAAAATAGTCAATTAAATTTGAAATAAAATAAATAATTGTGCTCACACATCATTTCAGACACATTTTGTGAACTATTTGATTTAGTTAATAGCTTTAAGATGTCTTTTTCTATATTGACATTCAAAGTATATATTCTTTAGATTAAAATGTTGCCTATTAATTAATTGCTAATAATTTTTATCTGAATGTGTCTTTATAAATGAGAACACAATTATATTGTACTTACAGTAATTAATGTGTCACATTACCAATAATATTCCAAATCAGTATATAATGGTTTAAAATACAGTACTTTGATCAATCATGAACTTAAAATAACCCATAAATTGCTTTATGTACATGCTCAACAAAGTTTTCTAAAACTTCCTGAAAATAATTTTAAAGCTCTGTGTTAAAACTATTTTGACTATAAATAGTCATGTTATCAATATAGCTGTCATCACCTTAACACAGAGTCTGGGAGTCAACTTTAAGTTTAGCACATTAATTATAAATTATTAATTTTTTCCTTATAATATTGCATTCTCTCCTATTGTTCTTATTTATCTCTAAAAACACACTCCAAGTTAGGTGACAAGTGTTTCCTATATGATAACATTCATCAGTTTTGTGATATTATTAGACAGATAACATAAGAGCATGTTCCTACCTAGGTGAAATTATCAGAATAATAATTCTGTAAATCTGAAAAACTTAAATGCACACAGCAGGGCACATATCTACCTGGCATTGGGAGATGAGGTTAGAACTGGCTTTCCAGTGAAGGAGACCATTGAGCTATGTCCTTAAAGAAACAGGTCTTTGTTTTCTGTACCTTGACTTGCAAAACCCAAAAATATATATAATAAGATGGACTGAAGATACCTGTGCTTAGTAGCTGCCAGATTATATCTTAAAAGTTTTTTTTTTTTTTTTTACATTAATGAAGACAAAGCAAACAGCATAAGAGCCTATGCATATGAACTCATATTTATAGAAATAGCTGGAAGAAAGGGAGCAGAAAAGAGAACCCAGTCTCTTTCTTTAGGGGTCTTCAGATGAAATCTTTGCATTGTGGTTGCTGTTTTTTTTTTTTGCAGTTTTTGGCCAGAGCTGGGTTTGAACCTGCCACCTCCTGCATATGGGGCCAGCGCCCTACTCCTTTGAGCCACAGGCACTGCCCAATGGTGGCTGCTTTTGAGCAAGCAACATCTTCCTTAAAGAAAGAAAAAATAAACCTACATAATTGTCTCTGTACACTTTGAAATGGAATAATACAAGGATCTCATTCAAAATAAAACAAAAACAGGGTGAGCCATATTAGTAAGGTCGACTTACATGTGGACCCTACAAGAAAGACACCCAGGTGTACTCATTGGATGGCAGATAAATATAATGTCAGAAGGAAAATGGGAGGCCTCAGGCCCAATAAGGAAGGAACACTGGGCCCCATCAGCCAAAACAAGGAGGTATGTCATAGCCTGGCATCCTGAGGAAATATTATTAGTGGTAATTTGTGTAGTCCTAGCATTCAAACAGAAGAGAGGCAGATAGAGGAAGGAGGGGGGCCTTGCAGCATAGAAGGCCAGCAAAAGATCAGAAAAGACTCACACGTTCTCATAAAGCATGTTTCACTTCCTTCTATAGATAACAGTGGGTAGGGAGCAGCATTGGTGTTTTATTCAGTGTAATAAAATTATCAGACTATAAGACTGGGGTCCATGATGATTTTATGAGTCTATTTCTGAACAAAGAAGTAATGGAGATGGAAAGGAAGAAAAATATCGGTGAGAATGTAAAGAACTGGAGATGCCAACACTTGACAAACTGTCATTAGAAGAAAAGGCAGAAAACTAAGATAAATTATTTGAGAAGTAGAAGTTGGAAAGAAACTTTTCAAACAGTGAGAACTGATGAAATTTAGGAAAGTAAGGATAAGAAGAGAATCAATAAAAGCAGGCTTTTAGAGCTTTCTTGGAGGCTTGAGTGTGTATTAGTGGAGCTGAAAATTCCTGCCTTGTCTACTAAAGTGTGTCCCAAAGGTCTCTAACAAGAGAAAGAAATGCATAACAGATGTCTTGGAATGTGTTCGCCATGAATGGAAGAGAAGAGTGTGTGTGTGTGTGTGTGTGTGTGTGTGTGTAGAAGAACGTGGCCAACATCCTCTACGTGGCCACATAGAGAACATTTTGTAACATTTCTAAAGAATATTTTGTAAATAATTTACCTATCAATTTTCCCTGTGTATCATGAATTTCTCTGTATATCATGAATTTTGGGACGCCCTCTATTTTAAATATGATTCATTAGTAGTTTTGTATGTACCTAAGCTAGTTTAATCTCTGAGAGGCGGCAACCTGGCATTGAGGAAGTATAGTATTATTTATATATTTATAGAATGATGTCCTAATTTTAGTATGCAATATTTGAATTTGTAAAAGCTTAAAATATTTCCACATGATCAAAACATTTTGAACTTTTCTTCATTAAGTTTTTTCAATTTCCTGTTAAAATCAGGGACAAAAAGGAGATACATTGGCTTATTAATGGTAGTTCTTTTGCCATCTACCATGCAGGAATCATTACTATAATGATTAAAATATGAAAATTATATTTTAAAGAATTTGCTTTCTTCACCTTTTGTCAAACTTCTCTATGTATATGCACAATGATTTCTTAGCATTATTGGGTTTGTGATAGAGGTAATTCTTGTTTTATACATTTTGTTTCAGTGAAATATCTTGTAAATTTAAGAGACTAAATCAAAATATACATTATGTTAAATCATTTAATTTTAAATGAACATATATCCCTTTTAAGGAGTAATTTTTTCTGATTTTTACACATTACAGGTAATATTTCGACTCAAATTTATCGTCTACGTACATGTTTATCTATAAAGAATGACAAAGGCATATGTATACACATACACAATTACTTGGCCAGGATTAAAATCATTGTAAATGTTGTAAGAACTTACTGTGGGTTTATGTCCATCTGCTTAAATTATGTAATTTTTGTTTTTTAATTTCTTGGCCCAAAGCATAAATTAAATTGCTTGGTCTGTGTCTTACAGTATCTCCCTTATGCTTGAAGGTTGTTATACATGGATTGAAACTGTGGAATTTATACATAACAGAAGTTTTAATAGAAGTTAAAATATATAACCAAAGGTCCATAAAAGGAGTAAATACAGAAATTAATGGTGGCACCACAGGGAGCTGGCAGGAATGGTGGCAAAGGGAATAGGATAACATCAGTTTTAATTGTTCCTTTTACAGTGAAATGTAGACAAATTGATTAACCATGATAAGCTTTAATTTCCTCATCTGAAAAGGGAACAATACTTGCATTCTAGAGTTGTGAGGATAGTTAATATTAATTTAAATTTATAACTGTAGAATTCTATGTCAAATTAGGTAGCATTTTTATTGATACAAGTTATATAAAGTTAAATAATCTAGTTGTTTACTAGTTGTTTTCTTGATAAATTTATATCCTAGATCAGTTACATGGTCATGGTGATAATTAATTTGATAATATTACCTAGCACCTATTAGGGGCTAATTATATCCCAGGCATTTCCATATCCAATTTTATGAGGCAGGTACTACTGTTATCTTTATTTTACAACTAGAAAAACGTTCATGACTTAGGAATTTTAAGTGAGCTGTCTAAGGCCAAGTGTGTCCAACTGTATATCCTCTGCTACATTGCATATATACCAGACTGTGTTTCCTCAGGTCAAGAGAAATGCAATTTTCAAAGCTACTTTAGTGTTTTCTTCTGTCTCCTTCCTTCCATAGTGTCATTAATTCTTAACTGTTCTAAAAAATTGGAACATGGACCTAGTAAAATATTCCCATAAGTTTTAGTAAAAGATGTTTGGCCAAACACATTTTTGTACCCTTGTCCTTCTGATGGATTATATTCATTGTTTAATATTAATTTGTTAATATTAACATGTTTGTTAGAGCCTATACTTGGCGTATGTATGTCTTAAGAAGGTTGAGTCTTCACATTTTCTTCTAAACAAAGTTTTCTTTGTCTAGTTCTCTTTAGACTATGGAGTAAATATAGCTGTTGACAACATTGAAACAAAGAAGTAAATATAGCAGTAAGCATTTGCAACATATTAAGAAAATATTTTACTCTAAATAAATAACTCATTAATTTTTTTAAAAATGACATTTAAAGATCTATCCATTATAAGCTAGTCACACTATTATGATTATTATTTTTTATAAAGCACAGCTAGTGCTTTTTTTTTTTTTTTTTGCAGTTTTTAGTTGGAGCTGGATTTGAACCCACCACCTCCGGCATATGGGGCCAGCGCCCTACTCCTTTGAGCCACAGGCGCTGCCCTTAGTCACATTATTACACCAGGTTTAAATTTGTATTTATTAATTTTATTATTTCACAAATATTTTAAAACACTTTATAAATGTGCATGTAATCTGGAAAACTGATGAAAGTGTTTTGAAAAAATAATCTCTATTTTTAATAAAAAATTATATCAGGTACCATAAAAATAAAATTATTCATATAAAGTTAGGTGGTGGTTTTAGGGGTCAAATACTTCCCTAAAAACATTTTTCAACCTATTTGTTTGATTTATCTGTTTTGGTTTATCCTGTGTTTTGTTTTTTGCTATATGTAAGAGGAACTTTCCAGTGACAGTGACTCATTATTTAGCATCTAATCAGGACAGATAGTACCTGTCAGCTCAGGCTTTGATCTTCTTTTCTAGTCAGTGTTTTATGATTGGCAAGTAGCTCTGGTGAGTTTTCATTGAATGACAGTTATCAACCATCAGTGGACCATATGCTGTGATGGGTAGAGTTGCTATCAGCTGCCAATGGGCCATCTGGAATAATGCTTACTAAGTGGTATAAAGATTGCTTAGAAGTACACTGAAAGCCAGAAGCCATTGCAGTAGGTCTTGGACCCTCTGTACCAAACCCTGGGTGTGACCTTAGCAATTAAATCTCTTAAAGGTACAATAAAAGGTTATTATTATTATTTTTTTTTTTACAAAGCATGCTACATTATTTAGTAAGGCATAAATTTTATAGTGATATGAAACTCTATGTTCTATTTATAAGATATCTAGACATATCAGGAAGTTAGTTATTCATAGAAAAAAACATATATAGCAATGATAGCCAAAAGCATGACCACTGGTTTTTAAATGCTGTCACGGCTGTGAAAGAAAGACTGTTATTTTAAAATGTAGATTTATTTGCTGGATCTATTTTTTACTGCTCTACAGACAAATGATATGTAGGAATGTAATTAACAAATTAAAGGAAAAACAACATCAAAAAGATGCCTCTTTTCAGTAATAATAGAGATCTTTTGTGCAAACTCTTCTTATAAGACTCATTTAATTCTTAGTTTTGATAAACTGGGGTGTCTTTGTTATCTTTGTTGTTGACAAACAATTTGCGACCTACGCACGTCTCTGAAATGTATACACTTGTAAGAGTGAGAAATGCTGAGAAACCTCCTTGGCCAGCCTGTAGATGTGTAGACAGAAATATCCAAATTTAAGGGATTCTTCTGGCTATAGTTCTGTTCAGGTGAATATCCCCCAAAATTACAAAGGTAATTTTGTATATTCTTCTCTGCCTCTGATAAAGCTATAATCTATTTCTGGTAAATACAAAGATGGCATTGTAAGTATCTGAAAAGATATAAACCCTTTCTTTGATTGATGCAAAGTAGCAGTTTCATCAGTAGGAGAAAACATCTCTTTGTCAGTATCAAGCTACACTTTCTCATCCAGCATCCTTCTTACCCTAGAAGGGACCTCCGTAAAGTATCTAGAAAAGAGGCGGTTATAAACCAATGACTTTTAAACAAAGCAATGCTGACCAGTTTTCTTAGGAAAAACTCTAATGTTTGTGATTTTCATGAAAACCAAAAATATGTTTATTGCAGCTCAATTTACAAATGCCAAAATGTGTAAACAACCTAAATGCCCACCACCCCAGGAAGAGATTAGCAGGCTGTGGTACATGTGTACCGTGGAATAGGATTCAGCCATTTAAAAAAAAATGGAGATTCGCATCTTTTGTATTAACCTGGATAGAGTTAGAACACATTCTTCTTAGTAAAGTATCACAAGAATGGAGCAGCAAGAATCCCATGTACCTACCCACATAAGAGAAAAACGCAAATAAATTCATGATGGGGGTGGGGGATGATGGAGCAGCGAGAGGGCAGCAGAGAGGGAGATGAGAATGGCCCACTTATTGGTCACCAAGTTAGAATGGCACAGCTCTTGGGGTCAGGACACATTTACAAGAGGGACTTTACCTAGGAAATGCAAACATTGTAACCTAATGTTTTGTATCCATAGCAACAACAACAATAACAACAACAACAAAAAAAAAAAAAGAAAGAAAGAAAGAAAAGAAAAATTACACAGAATTATTCACACCAATTCTCTGAAAACTCTTGGGCTTTTGAAGAATTAAGTTTAAGCAAACCAATTGATAAAGCAAAAGTGAAGCTCTTAAAAGGAATAATAAAGCAATTCAAAGCAATGATAATCTTCATGAAAGGAGAATGGATATCTTAAATTCTCTCAGTTAGTTAAATTCAACACCCTTTAACAAAGATAAATTTTCCCATTTTAAAAAGGCAACAGTGGCTGAACTTAGCAGTGATATCAATCTAAAACAGGAAAAGTAATATCCACACGCAAAGGAGGGTATACACAGAAATCTCTTCAGGACTGGCTTCAGTATTGCATCATTACCCTTTAAGAAAAGACAAACAGTGGACTGATCTATACCCAGGATGCTTGCATTTTGTGCACAGCAGTATTTGTGTACTCATACATGTGTGTGCATTTATACCCACTTGTATATTTATATGTGCATGCATGTATGTGTGTGTACATATTCTTGAATATTATATATATAATATTTTTATAAAAATAGTACAACTTAATAACATGAGCAAAAAAGTAAATAAAAATTGTATATGAGTTATGATTTTAATCACATGTACAGCATGTGTTTTAATATATTTTAGAATAATTGAGTCAGCCTGCTATTAGTTTAATTAAATTTTCTACACCTTCTTGATTAGACTGCTACTTTAATGACATCTTCCACACTCTGTGAGCTGTGAAGTGTAGCTCATTTTAAAGTTCTGTAATGAGAAGGAAAATGTAAATCTGATGAACATCTTGTCATACTAAAAAACAGTTTTTAGTTTTCACTTGTAGAAAAACAACAGAATGCAGAGATGATTAGCATTTTGTTTAAAACAATTTTAGTATGAGCACAATGTAATTGAACATTAAATGGGTGAAAACCCCATAAGAAATTGGACTGCATGGGGACATACCTCAGTGCCTGAAAAGCAAAATAGCACATTACAGATGGGTGTGAAAAGTTGCTTGGCATTTTGGCAAATACCATTATTGTAAAGGTGAACAAAGAAAATATTCTGGTGGATTCGATAGGTAATATGTGATATAAGAAGAAAATATTCCTATAATACGTTTTGGAATATATATAAGACTGGGGATAAAATAAGATTGGATTTTCTTTTTTTAGCATTTTAGACTTTTAAATTAAATTAAATTAAATTAATTTTTTTTTTATTAAAACATAGCTGTGTACAATAATACAACCATGAGGTACAATGTGCTGATTTTATATACAGTTTGAAATATTTTCATCGAACTGGTTAACATAGCCTTCGTGCCATTTTCTTAGATAATTGTGTTCAGGCTTTTATATTCTACATTTAGTTAATTTCACCTTTACCCTTCTAAGATGCACCATAGGTGTGGACCCACTAATTACCTCCCTCTACCCATCCTCCTCTCTCCCCTCCCCTCCCTTGCCTCTCCTCATATTCTTGTGCTAAGATTGGGTTATAGCTTTCGTATGAAAGCTATAAATTACTTTCATATTAGGGCTGAGTACATTGAGCACTTTTTCTTCTATTCTTGAGATACTTTGGTAAGAAGAATATGTTCCAGCTCCATCCATGTAAACATGAAAGAGGTAAAGTCTCCATCTTTCTTTACGGTTGCATAATATTCCATGGTGTACATGTACAACAATTTATTAATCCATTTGTTAGTAGATGGACACTTGAGCTTTTTCCATGACTTAGCAATTATGAAGTGGGTTGCAATAAACATTCTGATACAAATATCTTTGTTATAATGTGATTTTTGGTCTTCTGGATATATACCTAGTAGAGGAATTATAGGATCTAATGGCAGGTCTATTTTTAGATCTCTAAGTATTCTCCAAACCTCTTTCAGCATTTTAGACTTTATTAATTCCTTTATAATCAAACATTTGAATAACTCTAATGAGCTGACTGTAAGCTCCCAGAAAACTCAACAGCAATTTTATATGTACTAGACAATTATCACTGGTCTCTGAAGATGGTTTTATTTATAGTTTGAACCCTTATACTGTGACAAAAATGTTTCTTTTTATCTTGTTCTGAAATATAAGGATTTCCATGTAAAACTATAAGCCCTATATATAGGTGCTCTATTTTTATTAAGCTATAGAAACTACAGAATTAGCTTTGCCTTTGCATTTTAACTTGGAATAGAAGATCAAAGTAATGCAACATGAGCTTTTTCTATTTTGGATAGGCTAAGACTGTCCACTTAATCATTCACATTATGGTAAAAAAAAAAAAAAAAAAAAAGAAAGAAAAGTAAGAAAGAAGAGCCAGCATTCTATTCAGTAATAACTGCAAAAATAGTTACATTTTTACTTATTTCCACCAGAGTTTGCATTTTAGTTTCTAAAAGGAAATGTAATAGTGAGTGTTCCACACATAAATCTTTCTAGTGGTCATTTACCATGTGTCAACTTTAGAAACTCAGTGACTCTAGGTTTCCATACCCCTCCGCTTGTCCTTGGTTGCACTACATAGATCTATGTCACATTTTTTATCCCTTTATTATCCACTTGTTCTGTATAAGAGAGGTAATAGACTGGACAAGTAAATATCGGGACACAACCCGTATTGATACTCTCCCCTGTCTGACTGATGTGCTATTTGTTTTTGTAAACAAATGTGTAGTTTTGAACCCTTTCTGTTCTAATGGTGAATGAAGATTTCTAGGGTGGGGTACTGGTGCAAAGCCTCATTGACAGTTGCTGTTGTGGAAATAATAGTTCGAAACAGTTATGGATATAATTCATAACAAATAAATGCAGTAATGTATACAGCTATGATTTAATAAAAAAATTGAAAAAGAAAAAGAAAATAATACTACCAAGCAGTATTTTTGGCCATTTAATTTATGTATTCTATTCCTGCCAGTGCCTATTAATTACTATACATGATAAATCATAGCTTAATAAGTATAGAACATAGCATTTTTTTCTATTGTATATGTCCATGCATTGTCATCAATTTTTCATTTTAAACTTTATTTTTATTTATTTATTTATTTTTTATTAAATCATAGCTATGTACAATGGTATGATCATGGGGCATCATACATTAGTTTCACAGACCGGTTGACACGTTTATATCACACTGGTTAACATAGCC
>CAUYPK010054272.1:0-14766 GCA_963574355.1 Loris lydekkerianus | reverse complement strand
CGCAAGCCGGCGGGCCTGCCCGCGCGCCAGCCCCATCCCGTGACGGTGTGCCTGCCCCCTCGCCAGCCCCCTCCCTGGATGGCGTGCCTGCCCCCTCGCCAGCCCCATCCCTGGAGGGCGTGCCTGCCCCCTCGCAAGCCCCATCCCGGGACGGCTGGCCAGCCCCCTCCCGCGCCCCATCCCGGGACGGCTCGCCAGCCCCATCCCTGGCCGGCGTGCCTGCCCCCTCGCCAGCCCCATCCCTGAACGGGGGGCCTGCCCCCTGCAGCTCCCCTTGCTTTCTCTCTTAGCCCCTACAATCCATACTCTCCATCACAGGCAGAATTATCTTTGCAAATAGTAAATTAGTTCATATCCATTAGTGTGCTGGTAAATTTTAACATCTATTGAGGGTTTGGGGGGAGGGGTATCTATCCATTTGTCGTAGATTTTACTGATATAAAGGATTTATGTAACACAAAATTTACAAAAAGTAATGACATATGTAACACTTTTTAAGGGAATACCATGTGGCCACATGGTTTTCACAGAATCAGTTTGGCCAAACTCTTGTATCTATATAGCCAACCTGCAATTGCAATTCAATCATATTTGGCAAAATCAGACAACAAATAAATATTTGATTAATATTCAATTCAGCGAAGTCACTTGCGACTGAAGTTCCAACTTGAATGTTGGTTTATATTATTATGTTAATGTGTGAGGTCCAAGTTAAACAACAAAAATGCCCGCTGGGACTAACCTCCTTGGTCAATAATGCCACTGACTTCTTTTGCTGAAGCAGAGAGTAGTTTTCAAACACTGGAAAAATATTTCCTCAGTTTTTCTTATTATTCACAAACTAGCACACTTTTAATTTTCATTATCAAAATTTCCTCTATCATTTCAGTTCAGACAACCAACAAAATAAATCAAGTCATAATGTATAATATTTTTCTATTTTTGTAGTTGCCATGGTTGATTTTAAGCTGTCAAAATAATACTCCTAAATGCAGAGTTGGGAAAAGATATGCTATATCACAACATTATATAATACATACATTGTATAGAACAGATGGAAGTAACTTTTAAGCATATATGAGAGTAAAGTATCATGAAATAATTAGGAAGTGGAGTTTTCAGCACATTTCCTTTGTTGCTGAAATACTGTATTTAATTGCAAGTTTGTAAATCACTTAGCCTTTAATAACGACCATGATTAACAACCCATGGACAAAATTTTTGAAAATTTAGCAGTTCACTTTTGCAAGCTGATGTAGCTGATTCTAGCACACTGAATTGTCACTCCCCTCCCTAAAATTCTAAACAGCCCGTTACAGTGATTATTTGGGAAATCAGTGGAGAGAGGCAATGATAATTTTCATTTTTGTTGTCGTGAACTAATGATGAAAAAATTCTATAAGCTCCTCTATGTTTTTTTGAACAAAGTTTAGTGTTCAAAAACTCCTTTTGAACGCATCATCCCATCTGAGCCATAGGTGGAGTAGATATCATTATCTGTTCTTTACAGAGAGAAAAAAAATAAGGCTGAGAAAAAGTAAATGCCTGGCCAAGCTCATTCAAGCAGGAAGATGGCAGAACAGCATTTCAAACCCATGTCTTACTGAAAATTCAACAAGAAACTAGAGAAAATTTAATTGGCTAACACTGATATAATTTTTAAAAGTTATAACAAATGTCATTTGTAGCACTTTACAGTTTGATAGGAAGTCCATTCATATCTGTTAAAGGATCCCTACGCCAAAGATGTTTTGGTCTTACGAACTCCAGTATGTTTAAGTTAGCTTGAAACAAGACAAAGCAAAGCCCTGCATGGCCTACTGAATAGATAAGATGTAAGAATCAAAATGGAAATGTGGGTTTTCAAAAAGGAGCCAAGAGATTCCACCCAGAAATGGAGTGGATTGAAACACCCTCGACCAAGGGAACATGGGACAGAAAAGGAGATTAAATCAGAAAAAGGAAGAAAGCTAATGACAGAATGGCGAGCCACAAATGCTGCAAATGAAAACAAAGGATGGAGCTCTTACAATTATTCGGGGTGCTTGGTCTGGTGTCTCCAAACGTTAAAAACCTTAGGATCTTGCTTATGACAACATTTACCTCATTTATCTGCTGATATTTAACTCATCTTTGAATCAGATATTGCTTAGCACAGAGAATATGGACCTAACCAGGACATCCATAGGGCATTTCATGCATATGAGCACAAATTGTGATATTTTAAGCTGCTTGTAATGAAATAATTGAAAGCACGAGAAACAACAAAACACCAGGGAGGCTAGTGACAATTTAGCATTTCCCAGTCCTAGTGGGAATGTTAATTCCAATTACAAAGAGAAATACCAAAAATTAAGAATTCATTATGATTAAGAACTTGCTGTACTGGTGTGAATTATTTGTAACAGGCACGTCTGGTGTAAAACACAAATATTGAAGCAGACAGAGATGGGTCATTCAAAAGCTCAGCTGGGTTCCCTTGAACCTCTTACCTTATAAAGTTAAACAAGAAAGAGAAATATTTCCCAAAGTCAAGATAGTATTTTAACTAGGCACCTAATAGCTGTGATAGGTGCAGAAAGTACTTTTTTAAAGTAGACTCTTCTAATCAGCACAAGTTGTTCGTGTGGGATTACTATAAATTAACACATTCAAGATAATACATACACACCATAAAAATGTATTTGATTCCAATTTTCACTTAGTATCATGAATATAACGTTTTGTTTATTTTTTTCCTTGTTTTATTGAGACAGAGTCTCACTTTGTCAGCCTTGGTAGAGTACCATGGCTTATAGCTCACAGCAACCTCTAACTCCTGGATGAAAGCAATCCTCCTGCCTCAGCCTCTCAAGTAGCCGAGACTACAGGCACCCACCACAATGCCCGGCTATTTTAGAGACTGGGTGTCAATCTAGCTCAGGCTAGTCTCGAACTCCTGAGCTCAGGAATTCTGCCTGCCTCAGATTCCCAGAGTGCTGGGATTATAGGCGTGAGCCACTGTGCCTAGTCTAGATTTAAAGTTTGGAGGGTCGAGAAAAAGAATAATTGGAAACTGGACTTACGACAAAGAATCATGGACTCCAGGAAAATAAGTCACTAGGAAGTGTCCTTGTGTACTAGGAAATGCATGTGGTAAACAACCATAGAGATGGGAATGAATGTGGTGTATGATGCAGCGTAACAGAATCTTTCTTGACATGCACTACTCAGCACTTTTATCCCAGTTAATCCAAGTTCTCCAGTCTCCCTGGAAAGCATACAGATTGACGCCCAGGAGGTGCTGAACTCTAAGTTGACCTCCTGTACTACACACAATTCTGCTCCTACCACTTGAGCCACCCACAGTTCCTTGAGTGTTCTTCCCCAGACATGTTTATGCCATTTGTTGCTTGTTATTGTAATTTTTAATTTAATTAAATATGAAGTACAAAAAAATAATTATTGTTTTATAAAATCTAAGGGGAAAGATCCCTTATAAACAATTACAGTCAAGTAAGGTGAATGTATTAATAAGACAATTTAAGAATGTATTAATAAGACAATTTAAAAAGACTGGGGTGGGGGCAAGGAGGGAAGCATCATAAAAATTTACAAATCTGTATTCACATTATTTTGTATATACATTGAAAATCCCTAATTGGGAAATCTAAAATCTTCAATGCTCCAAAACCCAAAACTTCTTAAGCACTGACATAATATCCCAAGTGGAAAATTCCACAATTTAAGTACTTAGCAAAAACTTTTCTTTCATGCCCAAAGGTATTTAAAATATTGATGAAATTACCTTCAGGTTATATGTAGAAGGTATACGTGAAACACAAATGAACTTCTGGTTTAGACCTGAGTTCCATTCCCAAGACATCTTAATATGTATGCAAATACTACAAAATCAGAAAAATATCTAAGATCCAAAACCTTCTAGTTCTAAGCATTTCAGATGAGGGATGCCTTGCATTTCTTGCTCCATTTAAAATAAAACCCTAGGGAAAATGGTAATACTACAGATTATTAATAATTGCTAACAATGACTGAACACTTACTATGTCCCAAGAATTAGTGTAACTATGTCACATATATCAAACGTGTTTAATCTTTTCTTTTAGTTTTTCACAATCTAATTATTTTCAGTTATGAGTTTTTTTATACTATTCACTGTAGAAACTTGTTTAACCTTTATACTAAGTTTCTACCATTATTATTTCCATTTTACAGGTAATGGACACTGAGGGACAGAGAAGTAGGGAGATCACCCAAAGTTACATTTCTCTTAGTGGTGGAGACTGTATTTGGCCCAGATAATCGGGCTTTTAACCGCTATGATATGCCAATGCACTATAGGTATAATTTATTCATGTGCTAAAAAAGACATGGACTCACGAAAGGGTCAGACTGTCACCAAAAATTAATAAATAAATGTTTAATTATAGAGTTTAGATTACAAAAAGTATAAAGTATACAACTAATCTTTTTAACAATTTCCCTACTTTAACTGACTTTTTAATTTAACTAAATATTGGACTGATTATATAATAGTGTAGATATTCATCCCCTCCAAATCACATGTTGAAATTTGGTCCCTGGGTGGCAACTGTGGCTCAAAGGGGTAGGGCACTGGTCCCATATGCCAAAGGTGGCAAGTTCAAGCCCAGCCCCAACCAAAAACCACAAAAAATAAAAATAAAAATAAAAAAAAAGAAAGAAAAAAAAAGAAAAAGATTTGGTCCTCAATGTTAGAAGTGGGGCCTAGGGAGAGAGGTTTGGGTCATGAGAGCAGACTTCTCATAACGGCTCAGTGTCATCCTTGTGGTAATGAGTAGTTTTCACTTTATTAGTTTTCAAGACAGCTGTTAAAAAAAGAGCCGGACACCTCCTTCCCCTGCTTCCCTTCTCATCCTGTGATTTGCACAAGCTGGCTCCCCTTTGCCTTCCACCACTGAGTGGAAGCAGCTTGAAGCCCTTACCAGAATCATAAGCTGGCACCAGAATTCTTGTATAGCCTGCAGACCCGTGAGCTAAATACACACACTCACACTTCTTTTTTTTTTTTTTTAACAAGGTCACACTTCGTTACCTAGGCTGGAACAATGGCATGGTCTTAGCTCAAACTAGGTTAGTTTGTAACCTCAAACTCTTGTCTTGTGACTCTCCCACCTTATCCTCACAAGTAACTATGACTACATGCGTGTACCATCATGGCTGGCTAATTTCACGATTTTTTTTGTAAAGATGGGGCCTCAAACTCCTAGCCTCAAGTGATCCTCCTGCCTTGGCCTCCCAAAGCACTGTGATTACAGGTATGAGCCACCTGGCCAAATGTCTTTTCTTTATATTTACCCAATCTCAGGTTTCTTTTATAGCAGCATAAACAGTCTAATATACAGTTCAATAATATCAGGTAAGTGGCTTTATCTTCTTACAAAGGGGCAGGTAAAAGGTGACAGTCTTAAATACATGTGGCAGACTAAAAGTTGGGATCTAGGTAGTAGTGGAATATATACATGTATTTGAAAAATTAATCATGGCATGATTTAACTGATGTTTTGCAGGGGTAATCTGGCTGTTTAGCAGCTTGTATCATTTTAGAGAAAATAGAGATTATAAAAGAGATGAACAGATGGAGAAAACTCACTAGGATAATTCATTGCTATATAAGTGTTTTTAAAAAGGTGGATTGGTCACTATTCAAGCTCAAAGTTTTCTTGGCCTTAGGACACAGTCCCAAGATTATACCCATTTATTCAACAAACACCACTATGCACTACTGATACAGGTGAACAAACAAGCTTAGTACCCGCCTTCACAGAGCTTGTGTTTTAGTGGGGGAGACAGAAATTTAAATAAATGCATACACAAGTAATAAACTATCACTGTAATGTGCTACCCAAGTAACAAACATGTACAGGGTTCTATAGGAACATACAATAATGAATCTGATCTATTAATATTTTTTTAAAGGGGGGTAGAACTCAGATGTTGAAACCCAAGACAATAAAAATGAGGATCCCAAGTAGTATTAGCACACTTTATATTAATTCATTTGGCCACCACAATGACCTAGTAAAAATATTGTATTTAGTCGACTCATTGACTCATTGTTATTACAACCCTGTAAATATCCACTGAGTGCCTACTACATAGTAGGCTTTGTTCTAGGAGGTACATAACTGCCATCAACAAGACAGATCAGATCCTTGCCTTGACAGAGTTTGAACACATCACCTTCATTCATTCCCCCTCAAATGGCGATTCATCTCATTTCTTATCTTGTAATTATAACTTTCCAGAGTTACAGATTAGTAAATCTTATACCTAAAGACTTCAGACACTGGGCATAAAACACTTTTGGCAGTGCTTGCTGGACAATAGATGCTCAATAAACGTTAACTTTTGTTAGATCTGTGTTATTGTTACAATGAGAATCTCATGTCCTTTCTAGTACACTGGATATCACTTCTTGAATTAAATTCCATAAGCATTTATTGTAAGTCTATCATAGGATTGAGATACTGCTTCCTGGAAATTATGAGATCAATGAGGAAAACCTCTTTATTATTGTCTAATTTCATCCTCAATATTTAGGAGCTGGGTTAATTTACACAAGCATCAACCTCTATAGACCTGTTTTTTCATATTGCAAAATCAAATAACATCTCATTCAACTGTTGGCTGTAAATGTCAAATGTAGGCCATAAATAGTAACTATTCTTATTCTTAAAAAGAGACATGAGTTAATTAATTTACAGTCTATGTGAAAGACTAAAGACTGAGAACTCTAATCTATCAAATTCAAAAATTAACAGACATATCACTAAAGAAAACATTTAGAAAAATTGCAATTTTTTTTTTTTGCAGTTTTGGGCCGGGCTGGGTTTGAATCCGCCACCTCCGGTATATGGGGCCAGTGTCCTACTCCTTGGGCCACAAGCACCACCAAGAAAATTGCATATTTTTTCTCAATTGTTTTCAATTACATTTTTAATTTTAAAACTATGAGTATTCCTCCATATTAAGATTTGCTGGATCTGTAGGAAAACATGGGTAGAGAATGTTAATGAGGACTCTTACAAAATCATAAATTATCTAAAGCAAAGGATACCTATCAATCACTTAGAATTTGGGTGCGTATGAGAGTGAGAAATGAGGTAGAGCAGAATTTCAGCTGTGAAATAGGTTGATGATACAGGAAAAAGGTTATCTACTAGTTAACTGTAGGTGTACCTACATATGTAAACAGAATTCTTAGTTCTTTTAAGCAGATGTACAAGGACAACTATTTGCATAATTATCTAACTCACTTCAAAACATGTAACAAATTACTGTAGGGCTGGGTCTTGATTTTTTTTTTCCCATGAAACTGGTCGTAGTTTAGGGATCGAATCCATGCGAGACATCGGATTCTAACGCTGGAGAATCAGAAGTCTGAAAAACTTGCAAGTAGGGAAAATAGCATCCCCAGAGTCTCATAGCGTCCACCATAGCAAGGGCTTTCTGGTTGACTTGCGCCAAGAGATAGAAGAGGAACCTCTCTTCTGCATCCAGAAGAGAGTTTTGTCAACAGGGAGGTGATCAGCGCCCTTCGTAAAAATTCTTCTGGCCTAAGTCCTAGGTTGGCTTAGGCTTTGGTACCTTTTTCCTTTGCCAGGCAGCGAACTTCCCTTCCTTTGCCAAGATGGCGACTCCAGAATTTCCCCGGAGGGGGCCGGCTTCCTTTCATATCTGACAGTGCCTAGGGTAGCGTTTATCCTTCAGACCCTAGAAAGGGCAATTTAGGATACCCCGCGACCGAGAACCTCTGTCAAGATGGTGGCCGCGGGGCCGGCCTGGCGTCACCGTCCTCTACCAAGATGGCGGCGGAAGGCTTCCGGCACGCGTTTCCCCAATCGTCTACTAGATGTCAGGGTGGAGGCGGCTACCGTCAGAGTGCGAGCGCCGCGGGAGCAGCTAGAGTGGCTGCCGCCGAGCCCCGGGGCAGAGACTGGGTGGAGCAGTGGCAGCCCCCGCCCCTGTCAGCAGCTGGCAAGAGCTGTCACCTGTGGGGGCGCAAAAGTTACCTCCCAAACCCTAAAGCAACACCGCACAACCTTTCCCCGAGTCACAAAAATCATAATATATGCCGCACAAGGTAGGAGGCTCCGTCCCGGGATCACCCAAGCCTTCCGGACGCGGCGAGCTGGGGAAGGTGGCTGGGGCGGGGGCAACCGCGCGGTCACCCCTGTCCCCACGCTCCACTCCTCTCTTTGGGGATGGTCCACGTGTTTCCCTTGGACTGGGGGAGGCGCGAAACAAACAGCTGGAGAGAGTTTAACGCTGACATTTTAAAGCTGCGTGTGTTTTGTTTTGTTTGGAGGGGCAGGGGTCCGGCGAACGCGATAAGGTGAGCGAGGATTTGAGTCCAGGTTTGCAAATGTCAAGATTCGGGGAAGGGGCCTCACCGGGAACTTGGACGTCCGCCTTGGTGGGGATGGAAAGGGAGGTCAGGAGTTTGCGGTGAGGGGAGGACACTCTTCCCCCAGCAACTTACAGTGTCTCCTGCAACTTGTTTTTAGGCCTGTCATCTCCTGCTTTCTTAATCATAATAAAGAAGTGCAAAGAAATCCAGCTCGCTGGAGGTTTTGCATTTGGCGTGCAACTTCCTTCGAGGGTGAGCGCGCTGGGAGGGAGTGAAGGAGGGGTGGGGGTTAAACTTGGCAGGCGGCTCCTCCTTCTGCCGCCGCCGCCGCCTAGCAGACTCGAGGGAAGAGGGTGGGGGACGGTCGGAGAGCGGGGGAGGGTGGGTTCTGCTTTGCAACTTCTCTCCGGGTGCTAGAGCGCGGCGGCGACGGCTGCAGATCGGGCCGCCCAGACGATGCGGGGGTGGGGGACCTGCCAGCACGCGACTCCCCCTGGGCCCAGAGTACGTATGCGCTGACCCCCCACCTCTACCCTACCCTCCCTTAAGCTTCCCCAGAGGGCGTGTCTGGCCGACCAGCCCCCAACATCGGCCGAAATGCTGCGGCACCGTTTCCGTGCAACCCTGTAGTCCCTTTTGAAGTGACACACTTCACGCAACTCAGCCTTGGGGCGGCGGCGCGGATCACCCGGCAGCACTGCTGCGGGCAGCGCCCCGGCAGTCCTAGCCTGCGCGCTGTCACCCGCAGGGGCGCTGGCAAAGGTTACCGCCGAGGGATGGGGCGAGCTCCAGATTGGGTCCTGAGCCGCGGAGCTGGGCGGGGGCGGGAAGCAGCCTGCGAAAAGAGAAACTAGAGAAACTCGGTCTCCCTCTCCAAAGCTCCCCAAAGAGACCAGGTCGGCGTCCGCGTCAGCCTCACTTTCTTTCTTCTGGGGTGGGGGGCGAGGAGAAGCCCCGCGTGCCTAGCGGGCGGCAATGCCTAGGGTCGCGGGCGTGCGGGCGCCGTCGGGACCCGGGTGGCGGGGCCCGCGCGGAGGGCGAGAGGGCGGGGACTGCGGGCGCCCCTGCAGTTGCCAAGCGTCGCCAACAGGTTGCACCGTTCCCCGCGGCCGCCGTGCGGCCCCTCGGGCGGGGAGCGGCCGGGGGTGGAGTGGGAGCGCGTGTGTGCGAGTGTGTGCGCGCCGTGGCGCCGCCTCCACCCGCCCCCCGCTCGGTCCCGCTCGCTCGCCCAGGCCGGGCTGCCCTTTCGCTGATCCGGGCTCCCTGCCCTCCGCCGCCGCCTCCTCCTCCATTTTGCGAACTAGTGTCTGTGACTGGAGCCCGAGTCGAGTCACCACCCGCCCGTCGGGGACGGATTCAGTGGGTGGAAGGAGACGCGGCAACCGGAGCGGCCGAAACGCTGGGACAGGGGACGCGCGCCCGGGAGCCCGGACCTGCGGACCGCGAAGGGAGCGGGGCGGAGTGCTGGCCTGTCAGTTGGGAAATGGGAGACTTTCTTAAATAGGGGCTCTCCCTTCCCCCCATGGAGAAGGGGGCGGCTGTTTACTTCCTTTTTTTAGAAAAAAATATTTCCCTCCTGCTCCTCCTGCTTTCACACGCTAAGTTGTTTATCTCGGCTGCGGTGGGAGCTGCGGACGGTGGCGGGTGAGCGGCGCCGCTGGCAGAGGTAAGAGGTGGGGGCTCGCTCCCCCGAGGTGCCGTGGGCCCTGGAGGCCGAGTCGGGGGCCGCGGCGGGAGCCTGCAAACTTTTATTAGCCTCCGGGAGTGGGGGTTGGGGGTGGCGAGGGCCGGGTGACGGTGACGAAAGGGCAGCGCGCGGGTGACAGCGCTGGCCTCTTCCTCTCCCTTCGCTGCCGTCCCCCAGCGGAGCCGAGGGGGAGGAACCCGAGCTCGAACTGCCCGGGGAGCCTTGCGAGCAGCCGGGGGCGTTTCAAGCCCCTCGTTTTCAGGCGGGAACCCCGGTTTCTTCTTTTCTCCCCAAGTCACCCTTTCTCCCCCCGTCAGGGGCCACCCTGACAACCATTTTTCTGGGGAATGCTAAGCCGCGTCTGAAGTCTCCGCGCCCGAAGGGTTCGCTCCGCCCTGGCGCGCCCGAGCGCGCTCGGGGCTGCTGTCGGGGCCGCCGCGCGCCGGGCTCCTGGCGGGCGTGTGGGGTGTGCGAGTGTGCGCCCGCGAGGTGACAGCCTGCGACTCGGAGGCTTCAGCCGGGGCTGGCGTTCTCTGGTAGAAGTGGGCGTGTCGGAGGGAGAACTCAACAGGTCTGGGCACATTTCTTTTCTAACCTCGCACTTTTTTTCTCCCCCCCCCCCCGGTTTTTTTTTTTTCTTTCTTTCTTTCTTTCTTTTTTTTTCTTTTTCTTTCTTTTTTTTTTTTTTTTTTTTGTAGCGTTTTGCATCATTTCGAGCCTGACGTTAAGTCGCCCCTTTTAGAAAAAGACACTCCCTGACCGTAAGAGTTCGGTGCTGCGATTTTTACCCAGTGCTAGTTTGACGTTTGAGGTTGCAGACTTGATAACTGCAGCCTTGTAATACTACTTAATACCCCTTAGCATGGTGCATTGGGGCCCATTAGAGTGACAGGGTTATTTGCTAAACTGGGGGATAATGTCGCCCGAGGGAGCATTTCGTTTTAGGAAGTATTGTTTTGGTTTCGGGTTTGAAGGCAGCTGTCAAAAAATCGGTGTGGAAATTCATTAGTCTCCATTTGATACCCTGTGTTTAGAGATCGCTGTCAGATAAACAGTGGAAAGTGGGGAGCTAAGCAGTTTACCCTCAAGATTCCTAGTGATAGTTTCCCCACCCCTCTGTCCACCTTCATCACATTCACCTTTCGATGAGGGCCAGTGACATTTATGCTTTTTAGTGTTACCAGATAGGAACAGTTTCCTTTTATTGGATGGCATTTGACTATAATATCCCAAATTTGCTTGTCAAAATCTTTGCCAGTCCCTTAAAACATCCCGATTTTTAACGATATACTAGCAACCTAATTCTCTTGAGAATAGGCTCCGAATTGGGATAGGTGAAGAGTTAAGAGTGGGCAGAGAATGATTCTGAGCATTTTACTGGATACTGTTTTACTTTGACTTATGTGAATGTAATTTTACAGTTCTGGGCTTTTCTATGTTTCAGTACTAGCACATTTGGAAAGGAAAAAACTTATAGTAATAAATAAATAATAGTCTTATATTGAGGATTTCAGCCAATTAAAAAAATAAATGCAGCTTAACCTAGATGTGAGTTATGCTAAGGATCAGACATCGATATTTAAGGTAACTTTAAATAAGCTAAAATTGCGGGGAGAAGTTAGTACACAGTTAATTATTTTTTAAACTTAGATTTTAGATGTCCTATATACAATGCATCTCATGTCATATATCCAAAATTTGAAGGTAGGCTCTGCCAAACTGGCATAGCAAAGTCAGGAATATGTGTTAAAAGTAAGAGCGTTTTCCCAGCCTGTTAAGAGATAAGCAGATCAGCATTGTTTATTTTTCAAATAAAATGTGCATGGTTCACCAATAGGTTGTACTTAAAGGGCTGCCTGTGTGACTAGCTGGTAGGAGGGTAATTTGGAAGTAATTGGGGGTTGAGAATTCTAGTATAGTATTTATATAATGTTATATGTATTGGTTCTTAGAAAAGCAAACAGCCTCAATTGAAAAGAGGTAGGAATTTTAATTGTCACACTCTTTAAAAAATTAAATACTTTGACACAACTCGAACCTTTAGAATAATCAGATGTAATGAATTATAATGTCTGTAATTAACAAGCTATGGGTTCAGTGAGTGGCAGGATGAATAGCCCAGCTTAGTTGAGACCAATTTCATCCTTGGCTGTGCAGATCGACTACATTGTGCTTTTAAATGTGGCACGCTGAATGGGAGCAGGGGACGTGGCTTTTTATTCTGGAGGATAGAAACTACTCTTCTGATAACAAAGAATTTGATTTGGAATTAACTAAAAGGTTTGTTTAACAGGCTCTTACTAATTGGATCACAGAGATAATGTGACTTTACAGCTCACTATGTTCCCCCCCCTTTTTTTTTGTAGCTGATATTAACTTATGGACTCCAAAGAATCATTAACTCCTCCCAGTAGAGAAGAAGTCCCCAGCAGTGTGCTCAGTCAGGAAAGGGGAAATGTGATGGATTTCTATAAAACCCTAAGGGGAGGAGCTACTGTGAAGGTTTCTGCATCTTCACCCTCACTGGCTATTCCTTCTCAATCAGACTCCAAGCAGCAAAGACTTTTGGTTGATTTTCCAAAGGGCTCAGTAAGCAATGTCCAGCAGCCAGATCTGTCCAAAGCAGTTTCACTCTCAATGGGACTGTATATGGGAGAGCCAGAAACAAAAGTGATGGGAAATGACCTGGGATTTCCACAGCAGGGCCAAATCAGCCTTTCCTCTGGGGAAACAGACTTTCGGCTTCTGGAAGAAAGCATCGCAAACCTCAGTAGGTCGACCAGTGTTCCTGAGGACCCCAAGAGTTCAGCATCTGCTGCTGCTGCTGCTTCTGCCCCCACGGAGAAGGACTGTCAAAAAACTCTCTCTAATATAGCTTCAGAACAGCAAAGTCTGAAGAGCCAGACTGGTACCAATGGTGGCAATGTGAAGTTGTATGCCTCAGACCAAAGCACCTTGGACATTTTGCAGGATTTGGAGCTTTCTTCTGGATCCCCAGGTAAAGAGACGAATGAGAGTCCATGGAGATCAGACCTGTTAATAGATGAAAACTGTTTGCTTTCTCCTTTGGAGGGAGAAGATGATCCATTCCTTTTGGAAGGAAACTCGAATGAGGACTGTAAGCCTCTCATTTTACCAGACACTAAGCCTAAAATTAAGGATACTGGAGATCTGATCTTATCAAGCCCTAGCAGTGTACCACTGCCCCAAGTGAAAACAGAAAAAGAAGATTTCATTGAACTCTGCACCCCGGGCGTAATTAAGCAGGAGAAATTAGGCCCAGTTTACTGTCAGGCAAACTTTTCTGGGGCAAACATAATTGGTAATAAGACGTCTGCCATTTCGGTTCATGGTGTGAGTACGTCTGGAGGACAGATGTACCACTATGACATGAATACAGCATCCCTTTCTCAACAGCAGGATCAGAAGCCTATTTTTAATGTCATTCCACCAATTCCTGTCAGTTCTGAAAATTGGAATAGGTGCCAAGGATCTGGAGATGACACCTTGACTCCCTTGGGGACTTTGAACTTCCCTGGTCGATCGGCTTTTTCTAACGGCTATTCAAGGTAAGATTAATACTTTTCTATTTCTTAAAAATGATACATTTAAGATGGGTTAATAGGTATGAAACATTTTTTGTATGTGTTCTCCAAAGATGCATGTGCTTTTTTATATGAGTAAATCAAAGGGGTCTTTTGAATGTAGACATTGTAGACAATGTAATTATACATAATCACTTTGGATTTTTTCCTTAACTGGTGGCATTCAGTATCCCCTTAGCCAGTAGTGAAGATCTCATTTAAAAACTTTAAAATAATATTGCTCATGAACAGATACCTGAAGTATAAATTGTATATATTCAAGTGAGTGTAATGTGATACTATATTTTTGTGTATTTTCATTTACCTGTTTTAGGAT
Organism: Loris lydekkerianus; assembly: GCA_963574355.1. Taxonomy (NCBI): domain Eukaryota; kingdom Metazoa; phylum Chordata; class Mammalia; order Primates; family Lorisidae; genus Loris; species Loris lydekkerianus. The sequence goes on along the minus strand of CAUYPK010054272.1, from coordinate 766 downwards.
ATGCTCTTACATTATAATAAAAAATACTTTTAATTACATAATTAGAAGTTGTACTGCTGTATTTGACATCTGTGAAGTGTTGGTTTGAGATTAAAGGGTTAAAATCAGAAGGACCGACAAGAAGCCTGTTCTTCAAACCGTACCTTCTGTGGAAGAATTTGAGTTCTGAGATGGCTGTAGCAGTGTGGTGAACAGTGCACTAGACCTTAGGATTAGACACTGGTCTAGCTCTCAGGGTTCCCAGTTGGAAGCAGATAAGTTGTGCCCTCCCATAAGTCTTTGTAAGAAAGAAATTAGTGGCAACATGGTGCAAAACAAAATTTTACTTTCAGTTGTTCCTCTGAGTTCTAAAGTAGATCACTGATGGCCAAAATTGTTACGATGCACTTCTCAGTCGTCCTTGGGTTCCTCTCTTCTTTTGACTCAGTTGTTTGTTAAGTATACTGACATTTCTGTCTGACCTCATCAAGGGCCGTTAAAATGGATTACCAGAAAAAATTCTAAATTAGGATACCTCTGCTGGTAGAGGTTAACTTCTTTACCTTACTCCCCCCCATCCCCAATTCAGATAAGTGCTAGACTATATATCCTTTTTAAGTGTGAGGAAAATAGATAAATGTGGATTGTCGCGAGTAACAAGAGATTACTAGTGGTGCTTTTTTTTTTTTTTTTTTTTTTTTTTAAAAATAAAAAAACACACTTTTTTACTTATTTTTAAACAATTTAGGTTTTTTTTTAAATGTTTTTTTTTTTTTTTAATTTTTTT